>QHKN01000113.1:0-146739 GCA_004366955.1 Fusarium humuli | reverse complement strand
TCCCCCTGGTCCTCCTGGCCCTCCAGGCCCTCGTGGTCCTCCCGGTCCCCCCCCTCCCTCTCCTCCTGGTGTTCCCGCTGTTCAGCTTAGCAATGGTACCTACCATGGCAAGCACAGCGATGAGTTTGACCACGATCTCTTCCTTGGCATGCCCTACGCTCAGCCCCCTGTAGGATCTCTCCGCTTCTCCTCCCCCAAGGCTCTTGACAAGGCCTGGGAGGGCCACCGAGATGCTAAGGAATTCGGATGGATGTGCATCGGTTACGGTTCCGATACCCAGAACCTTGGTAACCCTGTTAACGAGGACTGCTTGACCATTAACATCGTCCGCCCCTCCGGTGTCGAGGCTGGAGACGAGCTCCCCGTCGGTCTTTGGGTTCACGGTGGTGTAAGTACTCATCTTGCCTTTTATATCTATCTACTCTGACTAACACATGCAACAGAGCTACACCAACGGTGGTTCTCGTGACCCCAGATACAACCTCAGCTGGATTGTTGACCAGTCCGTCAAGGAGGGCAAGCCCATCATTGCTGCCTCCATCAACTACCGTGTCTCCCAATGGGGTTTCCTCTTCAGTGAGGAGATGCAGGAGGAGAACGCTGGCAACCTTGCCTTCAAGGATCAGCGCATGGCCTTGAAATGGCTCAACGACAACGTCGCTGCCTTCGGTGGTAGCCCCGACAAGGTCACCGTCTGGGGAGAGTCTGCTGGTGCTCGATCTCTCGGTATGCAGCTTGTCGCCTACGACGGTCAGCATGATGGCCTCTTCCGTGGTGCCATCCTTGAGTCTGGTAGCCCTCTTGCTCTGTTCGGTGATGCCGCTTCTTGGCAAGACTACTACGACGCTCTTGTCAAGAAGACTGGATGCGCCGACTCCTCCAACACTCTCGACTGCCTTCGTGAGCTCCCTTGGGAGACCCTCAACGACATCTTCAACAGCACCACTGCCCTCAGTGTCCCTACCCCTCCCCTCACTGCTGTCGTCGATGGTGACTTCATGACTGCCCAGGCTCCTGAGCTCCTCAGAGCCGGCAAGTTCGCTCACGTTCCCCTTTTGATGGGCAACAACTTCGACGAGGGTACTGCCTACGGTAAGAAGGGTATCAACACCACCGAGCAGTTCCAGTCTTGGATCTCCAGCCTCGGCCTTGACGAGGATGCTGTCGCTACCGCCACCGAGCTCTACCCCGATGAGCCTGAGAAGGGCATTCCGGCCTCTTTCGTCGGCCGACCCCAGAACGAGTACGGACTCCAGTGGAAGCGTTCTGCTTCTTTCGCTGGTGACTTCCAGCAGCACGCTGGCCGTCGCCTCTTGGCCGAGACCTACTCCGGTGCCAACATCCCTGTCTTTGCTTACCTCTGGAACCTCTATGTCAACCCTCTCCCAGCCATTCTCGGTGCCACCCATTTCCAGGAGGTTGCCTTCGTCTTCAACAACGTCAAGGGTGTCGGTTACGCTGCTAGCCCCTTCGAGGGTAAGCCCGAGTCTTTCGTCAAGATGGCTGACCTCATGAGCAAGATGTGGGTTGCCTTCATGCACGACCAGACTCCCAACACCATGAAGTCTGCTCCTGAGCACGTCGCCTGGCCCCAATACACTCTTGAGGAGCCCCTCAACATTGTCTTTGACGCCAACAAGACTGAGCTTACCTACACTGCTGTTGACGACGTCCACAAGGAGGAGATTGATTTCCTCCTCAAGGATGTGTTTGCTTAAATGAGCCCCAAGTGTATTGCAAACTATTAGCTGATATAATGTGTAATGGGATGCCCTTCCGTCCTCCACCCAGAGACGGATTTATTAGATAGCCTTCAGCCGATTGGCGCCTTGTATATATATATATATAGACTTCTACGAACCTGTTTATAACCAAACACTCAAGATATAAATCAATATCTTTCATACATGACAGTATTCGTGACAGTTTCTGATGTTCCATATCAAGTATGAGCGTAATAACCTCACATGCATTTTGTATTCCCTGAACTAACATAATTAACCTCATTAAAAGAAAACAAACTTGAGATACTATCTTATTAAATAAGACTAGATGCATGCACTTTTGGGGACGTATTAATTATATGAGATCAATTCTGCAGGCTACTATCAGAGCATGCGCACGCAAAGAATGTATGCATAATCCATTGTGCATATCGTTACGATGTTAGAAGAATTGGCCGCCGAAAGCATAAGAGATAAAATGATTGAGCCACCATATGCTACTTTAAGCTACAACTTAGGCTGCTTTATTTAGTAGCCCAGGCCTTAGAGGGCATTTCTTCTGTCACCCACCTAGCCTATACTCTAGCTAGACCGATTATATCGACTAGATGTGACCACCACAAACGCTTACTCTCGCTTCGTGAATACCAGCTGACATTCATCCTAGCAGTGAAACTTGTCAGCACATCACAATCACTTCTCAAGTCAAAATAGTTCTGCGGATGAACATACCTCAGGAAACAATGTAGCAAACACTCTGATCTCCTCGGATTGGCTAGTCGCATGATGTACCCAATCGAGCTCCAGCGACGCCTTTCCAATCATAGCAGCCATAGTCAGTGGAACATACTTACGAGCCAAGCAGTCATGAGGACCAGCCCCAAAGACGAGCCAGTTCTTGGTCTTGGATTCAGCATCACCCGTGATCCATCGCTCTGGGTCGAAGGTCTCAGGGTTTGGGTACACTTGCGGGTCATGGAGGGCAGGATAGCATGAGGGCACGATCATAGAGCCCCTGGAGATGGTGTAATTGGGCGTGACGGGGAATGTCTTGGTAGCTTCATAAGGAACAAAGATAACAGGGGGTCGGTATCGGAGAAGCTCTTTGATGACTGCGTTGGTGTAGGGAAGTGACTCAAGCATTGAGAGCTCGAAAGGCTTCTTCTTGTTGCCACCGCGAACAGCTAGGTTCTCTTCTTGAAGACGGCCAAGTACATCGGGTCGTTGAGCCAGAACCTGAAACAGCCAAGTAGTCGCACTGCTGGATGCATCCTGTGACGCAAACAAGAACGTGAACATAGTCTGACCAATCTCCTCATTTGTGAATTCGCGAATAAGGTTCTTGGGTTTCTCGATATCCGTCTCCCCAGCAGCGATACGGTCATTGTATTTCTTAGACTCCATCATATGAAGCACCCATTGGTCAACGATGCACTTGGGCTCAGCACCAGCAGCCATGTTTGCTTTGCAAGCAGCAGCACAAGAGGCGAACTCTGCCAAAACAGCGTCTGCAGTACGCTTGCCTCGCCAGCATTTGGTGAAAGGGATGTATACAGATAAAGGAACATTGACAAGCTCGAGTGCAGCAGTGACTTGATAAAAGTCTTCAGCGATCTTCTCGACAGCATCCTGAGAGATGTAGTCACCGAAGAATGTTCGACAGGAGAGCGCGCAATTGATCTCCCTAAAGAGACGCATGAAGGCCATAGGCTTTCCCTTGTTACCATGGCTCGCCTCGACGAATCGATCGAAGTAGTCGTCGTACACTGTCTCCTGGACAGGTAGGTAAGTGCTGATTGCCTGATTAGTGAATAGACCGTTGAGTCCTCGGCGGTATTCGGTATGTGCCTTGCCCTGGAGGAAGACCCAGGCACTTGGTCGAAGGAGGGTTTCGGCCATGGGGACGATGCATGGTTTGGCAAAGGTGGGAGACTTGAAGACCTTGTGTGCGATATCACGATCGGAAGCGAGGACGACAAACCTAGGATGGTGTGGTGAGTATAGTTCAGGACTTTGGATAAGGTATGGCTTTACTTGTGGAAGACTGATACGCAACTGAGAGGACCACTGGCCCATTGGGCGAGGTAGGCGTCGAACTTGGGGTAGAGAGCTTGAACAAAAGGTCCCATGAAAGGAATCTTGAATGCTGGACCTGCGATGGGACCTTTTCTCCAGAGATACATGAATTGATCGTAGGCTATCAGGATGGCGAGGATAGTGAGGGCGATCTGAGTGTTGCTACATCCTTCGAGCCAGGTAGACAAGAGGCCACTCTCCTTGGTGAAGTCGTTTGCGTGGGTCGAGAAGGATGCATTGTTGGCCACTGACCCAACACTGGGCTCGACTATTGATGCCATGATGGGTTTTCGGAGGAATGGGAGAATGCAATGATATAGAAACCATGGAGGAAACCAGCGCTTTTAAGTATCGCCTGGACAAGCTCCTTGGTGAAGGACTGGCTTAACACCCGGAACCGCTCGGCTCTTCCAACAAGAATACGAAACATACAAACTACGAATGGAATAAGCAACGGCCTTACTGCTCTGAGCTATTGGGACAGTCAGGCCAATGTGCTTCCTTCATTTTGGCCTTCAATTGCTATGGGCTGATATCTGATGTATTCGAGATTTCCCTTTGAGGACTAGACTCCGATCTATGATGTGGAGAAATTGACTGGTGATATCTCGAATCAGATGTGTCCCAATTCCCCATACGCCGCAATCTGTCTCATGACAGACGCATCAAATAAGAGATGTGTTGTCTTGTCTTGACAGAGCGGGCCACTCTCTTTGTCTACAACACGGTTGCTTCTGGTCTGGTCAAGCCAAGACCTTATCCTGATGACGTACCTGAAAGCATCAGTAAGGACTGACCCGTTTCGTTGCGTGATCTCAGGTGATTGCTGCAATTGGTAGGTCCCAGGATCAGCCTGTTAAGCCTTTTGCTCCTCTGTCTGCAGGATCGCTTGGCATCTTGAACGGTTCGGAGACTAGTCAGAAATGGGTTTAGTCTCCGATTTGAAACCATGAATCCGAATACGCGCACGCGAGACGGTCTCATGGACGTGTCGTGCATTTTTGAAGGGAGGCTGGGAATAACAGACGAACAACTAGGAAATTTGTGTGTCAATTCGAGAATTGAGTGATATTATTGTGCGCTCACGTCAAAATCCCATCCCACTGAAGTCGAAATACCTCTGCCCTCTCGCTCTCTAGCCATAAAATATTCTTCAGATGGATGACGACATCGTCCCAAATCTGCAAGCCCATGGCATTAGCAGCAATCTTGGCGGCCAGGTTCAGCCATTGAAGTTCTGTTGGATCTGTTGCTGAGACAATGGCCACGGAAAGGACCCATATCTGCAAGGAGTCGAAATGGACATTCCCAATCCTTCCGGCTAATGACCGGAGATGCCCCTTGAGTTGCTGGATGATGTTGTTCGCAAGTTCAGTATGCGTGTAGTACGTTGTGCCGTGAATGACGAGCATATAAAGTACCATGGCGCATCGTAGGCATTCAGAATGTGGCGAGTCCGTGTATGGTGGGATGAGCAAGAGCTTATGAACCACAAAGCATGTGAGGTCGTGAAGCTCTGTGCCCAGTAACACTGAAGCACCGGGCTGATGGAAAATGCCGCGTAGTCGAGTAAAAACGTCCGCAATAGCAGGTTCAAGGTGAAGGGCCTGGACGACCGGGTCTGGCGTCGCTAGAAAGGACGACGATAACAGCCATTGTAGCGTAGGGCTGACTCCATCCCCGAAGCCATTATCATCCTGCGTGACATACTGAGGAAGGCCAGTGACCAGCAACGATACCCTGGAGAACAATCAGCACAATGCATCTACTCATCATAATGGACAGCGTGACCTACCAAGCTATCATTCTGGCAGTCAATGGGCTTGCTTGCTTGACTTGGTCAAGCCCACCACGGATCCCAACGATACGTTTGGCGCCGTCTATGTGTGCTCTGCTAGCATCGATATTGCCTTTACCATGCTGTATCTGAAGTTGGCAATTGATGATAGTAGCATGATTGAAAATCACTCACCTCAATAGCAGCCAGGGTAACAACAGAATTCAAAGTTTCATCTCGAATAGCTAGCGATGTACTCCCAATCTTCTTCCGTATCAAGGAAACCGAATCAGCCATGAGAAGTTCCGATATTGGAAACCCTCTTTGAGCTCGTCGCTCTTCATCTAGAGACGCTGTCTGTATCGACACATGAAACAAGGCCGGGTCTGCCAAAGCTAGTGGCCACCATGAAACAACGAACGGATTGGAGGTCATGTTGAGGTCAAGAGGATAGTATTGAAAGGATATACTCGAGAGGACTATGAAAACGTTAGCTCTCTATACTGGCTTGGTCTGACATTTGTGACTCTACAGTGCTGTATCAACCGCTGGACGTGAACTCTGGGGAGTCTTGTTGTAGGGTATGAGTCAAAAGGATCAAAAGACGTATTCACCGGCGTAGATAGCGCCATTGAACTGCCATGAGGCGCATTGGAATCATAGCTCTTGGACGTAGGCCTCTTCACCTCAACTTTGTCTATCAATTTGCTTCGACCCGACGTATCCGGCGTCACCGACGCGGCTGAAGACGTTGATGATGATGAGGACAAAGGCTCATTTGCGTAAACACACGTGACCTTTCTTTTGATACATCGCGAGCATTTCGGTGTTCCGAGGTCACAACTATGTTTTGCTTTGGCACATGCGTTGCAAGATCTTCGTAGGGAGGTTCGCATGGCTAACCAAGAAAAGTTAGGTAAGCCGTTATAGGTGGTAGAGGAGAAGGAAGTTTCGTTACGGGTACGCTCACGCGGTATGGGATCCGCCGCGTTGAGTGAGTGGAGAAAAGGTTGGAGCTGACAGGTCTAGGCCCAGAGGTCAGTCTAACCAGACTCGGACATCAGCCCTGTCCTGCCCAGTCTGACTCAGTTCTAGACCTCATGGCCTCTGACACTGACACTTGTCTGATTGCCGATCATCCTACCCTATATCCAACCAGCCAAGTAGAGTTGAGTTTGAATGCAACGACGTGATGTGGAATGACGCCATTTCGCAAGCATTCCTGTTTGTGGGCAAGATCGTATGTATGCTGAAGCTGAAACAAAGGGAGATGGCTTCGGCATTCGCGCGGCATTTGTCGCGTCTTGGTGAATATCTTTTCGCTTCTGCAAGTCATATTGCTTTTTACGACTCCAAGTTTCATGGTATGTACGAAGCAATTATATGGTTCACGCAAGGTAGATTAAGCATCCGCTTGTCAGGTGGATCCTGTCAATGGCAATTCCTAGCGCTGATCTCGCAAACCAGGTCCCAAAAGGAGCATGGCGGGCATTGATCCTACGTACATCGGACTTTCTTGCTACTCAGAACGGAGTTGTACGCTTGAATGTCATTTTAACTTTTTACAATTTTTATGATATATCAGAATAATTCTCTTCTCCTTTGTTTCAAATTGCTGGAGAATTCACTGGGGGGCGACGAAAATATAATCATGTGTTGATTGGGCCGGAGTAGATTTCTGGATTCTGTCCTGGTTCCGCTGTGGGGGATCTACTACCGGAAACTGCGGAACTTGAGACGTTGACAGGTACACCGACACTTAAAACTTAGTCTAACATGCTGGCCCTACGCGCGTCGGTAAACTTATCTGGGTTCCGGGATCAAGTAGCAATACGTGCTTTGCCTTATCTAGCGGCTTACGCGTTAGTAGTAGGCGGACTTGGTGGTGCCAAGGTCTTGAACGCCAAGGATCATGTATCAAAGGTAAACGGTTGCCCTTCTCCAACAGGTAATTATGTAAGGATGGACTTCAACTATAACTACATGGGAATCCCGAGCAAGGTTACATCGAGCAACTGGGCAACCTGGTCCATCCTACCCGGATATCAATTATCCAACTAACTATACACTATTCTCAACGTCTATACTACCGCACTATCACTAGACCATCAAGGCCCTGGCCAAATCTGGGGCAAAATAAGCGAGTCTAATGCCGTACAAATCCCGAACCAAGATAAGCCGCATCTTGCAATCCTCCACTTGTTCAGGGCTGCTGTGAGGGCTAACGATAATAACAGAGAGCGGCCAGACAAGATGGTACATGATAACGCTTTGCCGCTCCGGCGCCGAGAGAGGCCGCCCCTGTTGATCGACCTCTCCCATCAGATAGGGCATGCAACTGCAAACCTTGTGAATCATGGCCTTGATCTGCCCCTCGGAGATGGCGCCGGCGATCCGGGCCAATTGCATCGCGTCGTCATCTATCGATTCCAGCTGTAACAGAGCGTCCGAGCACTTGTATAACCTCTCGAAGAAGAGCACCAAGAACAAGGTAAACAGACACCACGTACATGCCGTCCATCGTGATTCGAAGCTGATGAGATTCTGATTTGTCGGGGTCGCCGGCCGTTTGTCCGCCGTCTCCCGCGGCCTTAGCTTGGTAGGTATTGCATCCTTTTCGATCATGGCCAGCTCCTTAGCGATTGCCAAGGCTTGTTTTATGCTCGACACGAGCTGGATCTGCTTCTCAGCCTCTGTCAATGGCGATTCTGCAGCTGTGATTTGCCTGGCAGCTCGATAGAAGTGTCCAATGCGCGTGACGACCAGGGCCAAGCGAACGCCATGTTTCTTCGTGTCCAGGTGCGCATCAGGAATGGCGAGGCATTCCATATCGTCTTTGGCCAGAAGCGAGGGGATTTGCTTTGTCTGTGTTTTAGGACCCATGCTATAAAACAACTGAACTAAGATGCACTAACCATTTGCGTAAAGATCCATCCATGAAGCGACGATTCATCGACGTTTGTGAGCACTCGATGACCTACAACCTCGAATAACTTGGAAATGCCTGCCATGTGCACGGCCTTTGTTGTTTGCCCTTGGCACTCGATATCCTAGAAAGTCTCGTCAGCATGTGTAGATCATTTGAGGCGCAGGGGCTTACGGTACCTCAATCATGCCCATGAGCATAAGGGATGCCAAGGTCTCATCTTTCAGGGGCCGCTTAGATGCAGACAGATCTCTATTTACAGTACGTAGGGCAGCCCCGTAGTGACTCCTTGCTGTGACATAGAGTGTTGAAGACTTGTAATGACGGGAGAGCACCATGTAAGCTATGGCCAGAGTGGCCGGGCGTATGCATGAGTGGCGGCTTGAATTCCGGTACAAGGTTTCGAGGAAGTCCAGGTGGCCTCTGAAGACACCGGGTGCCGGGTAGATGCAATACTCTGAGATGAAGAAGGCCAGAGACTCATCCTCGAACGACGGCTGGGGTTGTCTTGCGAACCCTGGGCTATAGGACCTTGACCCCTTGCTGACGACGAGGGCCTGGACAGATTTGCGTGCAGCATTGGGCTCGCCGCGAACAAGACTATGGCCTGGCTCTCCATGAAATCGGAACGCTAGTGGGCGATCATAGCCAGGGCATGGAGCTTTGTATAGCTCACAGCGTTTGCATCCTGGACGTCGACCATCGCACTGACAGGGACAAACGAGTTAGCACGCGATGGGGACTGAAACGAACGACTGGCATGTGATAAATAAATGGAGACGGAAGGAAAAAAGTAAGTTAAAAAAGAAAATAAAAGAAAGAACCACCTTGATCTTTCGTTTTCTGCAGCGGTCGCAGCCCCGGCTGAGGGCGCCCGGGAAGACCATGATTCCGGTTGGGGGGATGGATTGCTTGGCTTGCTGGAACCAACGGGGAACGAGGTCGAAACGTGTATGGCCAGTGGCTGTAGATACGATACGATACGATGCGATACGATAAAATGTACAAGATACAAGATACTGTACCCTACTGTACTGTAATGCAGACCCCAGTGGAGCTTGTAATGTATGGGCTGCCCGTTGTTCTACTCTGCAATAGGGCAATAGGTGCATCCGGTACGAGAAAAGACTGTGGAGAGAAGTTTATGGCTGGCTGTTATTTCAGAATCGAAGACCAATCAAGCCTGGCGGAGACGTGTCTGGCTATCTGAGTCAGCAATTATCTCGTGTCTCTGAAACCACATTGGTGGATTTAATCGACAACGGCTTTCCTGTCGGTCCGTAAGACGTCAAAGCGTTTTAACCCACGTCGCAAGCTAGTCCAGAAGTGGAGAATTCGATTACGCGACCTTTTTCCCCCCCTTCCATAGGTTCTTTTCATCTGAAGATATTGGATCCTAGGTTTAGAACTACAGGCCTCCAAGTGCCAGTACAGGGCTCATCTACAGGGTCTACTACAGGCTCTACAGCAGTCTACAGGGCACACTGCACAAGGCAAGGCAAGGACACCGGGCAGGCACACATCATGCAAGGCATCAGCCTATCAATCTACCTACCTACCATCTGATTAATTTAATTATAGCATCTCCATTCTATTATAAACGCCACATTTTGTTGGTTTCGTCTGATCGCGTCCATGCTGTGAGACAAAATGCATGAGCTTTACCTCATACAGCAAAGAACAACTCTTGGGGTTGTCCCCGGAAGTCTTACCCGCACCTGTCACTGTCGATATTAACAATTGCACCCAATACTCTACCACACAGCATCCCCCCACTGCGTTATCATTCCAATGATGAATCAGAGTTAAAACTCTTTCCCATTGCTTCCTGCATTTTTTATTTTTTTATTACTACGTAGCAACGCTCCCTGCCAGGGTCACCTGACCCCACCCGGGGTCCATCGTCCGGGTAATGTACCATTGCTAGTCTTGACAATTTCCTACTCTGGACTAACCCCAGAAGACGCTCCCTCTTGGTACCTGCTCAACGTAGCATTGGATCTACTCATGTACCGTTAACGGCGAGACTATACGCCAGGTTCATAGTCTCAACTGGTTCCCCAGTTTCCCTGATAGGCCCCTGTTTACGACCACATCCTCGACATGCCTCCTAGGCAGTTCGAGGAATGACAGCCGGAGCTTGTGCGGCCAAGACGTGTTCTCGGCCGGGCCTGCAAAGATCTACCTACTTCCTGGTACCTTGTAAAGTAATTTTCACGATCCTCTTTACGTCAGGAACCGCTCATTTTGCATGTCTCAAGTGGCGTCCAGGCCTAGACTCTCCTGAGTCTCGAGTCATAGCATAGCATGCATAGGGTGCAGCCTATACTAGGCCGAATCTGATCGGACATCCAAAGTCTAAGCGCAAGGGTACGTAAAAGATGCATAAAACCGTCCTGTTCCCAGCCGGCTGACTACCCCCGCTGATTAGCTCTCGTCGGTCGATATACGAAGACGCTCGTTCCCTGACCACTAACTCACCCTTTTCCTTGATCATATCATACACATGTCGTACAAGCCGCCAACGATGAGCAACCACAACCACACTAGGAACGGCAATAGAAGAAGGTGAGAAAGCTAAATTTGACTTCACTTTAACAAGTGACTGACGGTATAAATAGCCATACAAAGTCTCGCACAGGCTGTTTGACGTGGTGTGTTGGACTGGATATTGTCGATACTAGTCGACCATGATGCTAATCATTTTTCTGGTCCAGCAAGCGCCGTCACATTCGTTGCGATGAAAATTATCCCCAATGGTAAATTGCTACTTCCATCCATCCCTACGTGCCAAGGGCCATCAGCTGATGTCTTGACCACAGTCAAAACTGCACCAAGCACAAGGTCAAATGTGCATTCCACGACGTCCCATCGCAAGAAGAAACACTACTACAAACATCACCGACCGGTAGCAAAGTGCAGCCTTCCTCGACAACGAAATCCCGTCGACCCTGGTCGGCAAAGGCTAGGGCAGAGGTGAGGCAGTGGAGAAGAACAGGATCCATGCCAATACCGGATGCGCGCATCAGAATAACCCTGCAACCAACTATATACTCTGAAGATGATCTGTGCTTTATATACCAGGCTGCAAGTAATCAACACAGACTTACGGCAATGGGACTTAGCAAGCTCACAATTATATCCTCCTATTTACCGAGGTGCGTTGGAACAATGCTATCTATGTGCATCGCTAACTTTGACTTGTAGCTTCTTTCGCATCATCACCACATCTCGATTAGCCATGAACGGAGTCCTCGCTCTGTCCGCATATCAAGTCGCATCGGTTACACACTGCCAACACGCCCGACGAAAAGAATACCAATATCAGATGCTCGCGATACAGGATCTTCGGGAATGCCTAGCCAACTTTAGCCCTGAGCATGCGGATGGAGCACTTGTTGCTTCCATGGCGCTGTTATGGCTCTGCGAGGATATGTATGTGCAAATCGCTCAATGATGTGCATTAGCGAAGCGCTAACAAATGATCCTAGGTCGAGCAGAAGTCAAATATCCGAAGGGATAACGGCTGTAAGTACTACTTCGGGAATAAACAAAGATTCCATCTGACCGGACTTTAGATACTGGAAACCTGTCACCGACTGGGACACAGATCGAGCTTCTACCTTATGCTTGCTAAAGCTTGGCGTCCGGCTTCCGACCGTTGTGCAACTCCCAACTCCGAATGCGATACGTCCCCGGTCTTAGAGGAGCTTATTGTCGAGATGCACAAATTTAAGACATATATTAAGGATCAGGAGCCTGAGGACGATAGCTGGAAGAAGTTACGGTCTCTTATCTCTCTGGCTCAAGATTTGGCAAAGCTTGGTTCAATGACACCCCCGGATAAGCAGTTTGAGCGTGTCCGACTGCTGCGTGACTACAAGCTATGGCTACCTCTCAACGACCTATTGTCAGGGAAGAACCTTTCGAGCACGTTGATGGTCAACGGTTACTTGTACGCGCTGGCGCTTTACGCCCAGCGACATACATCGCAGGCTTACATGATTGACTCCATGGTGGACTTGGAGGAGTTACTGCAGGACACATTACGGCACGTGAACCCCAGCGACTCGTATGCCGAGCCGCTCAACAACCTTAGGGGGCTGGTGGCTTCGATGTGATGGATTTGGTCAATGCACTGATGTTACAAATTATAATTATATGCATGTTATGTTGGGATACACGAGCTACAACAATAATTGATAGGAACAAATACGTTAAATTACTCAACTGGTCGATGCTTCATATGAATCAAAATGAAATGCAGAGTAAATTCTTGGCCATTCAGATGATGACAAAGGTCTCCTTATCTGTGCAGCCAATAGAAGCTGGCCCCGAATCCTTTGTAATGCAACGTTGATCTAAATCTCGCAGTCGAAGGATTCAGTCAATCCTTCTCCCGTCAACCTGCAACTTCGCTTAACATGACAGCGCACATAAGCTCGGACTCGAAATCTCTCCGTGTCGAGAAAGTCGTTCTGGACGACATTCCTACGCTCACCGAAGTGTGGTTTGCAGCATTTACTGACCCGAGCATACGACGCATATGGCCTGATACACCGGCCGTCCGCAATTGGTGGACCGAGGCTAACAAGCACGACCTCCTTCACAAGCCGTTTCAACACTATATAAAAGTGATCGACCCGCAAACCCAAGACGTCCGGGGACGACCTCGAATAGCCGCTTTCGCCAAGTGGGATACTGAGATGCCAGAGGGGCGGGGACGTCGATACCCACCGTGGACCGAAGACCAGCCAAGCCAAATCTGCGACGAATTTATCGCCAAGGAGGAAAATGAGAGGCTGCGAGTCATGGGCGACCAGAAGCATTACTGTGAGTGGTCATGCAATAACCAACCAAAAGCTCTGATTGAGGCTGACTTGCGGTCAGACCTCGACACGCTCGTAACGCACCCGGACTATCAACGCCGCGGAGCCGGGTCAATGCTTATGCAATGGGGCTGCGATCTGGCTGATGAGAATGGGGTTGCAGCGTATGTGGATGCTAGCAAGTCGGGGGCGGCCTTGTATGAACGTTTCGGATTTGTGGATGAGAGTCTACCTGATTCTGGAGATGTCGCTTCTATGGCGAGACGATGAGGTAGTATTCCGGATATAATTACCCAACTAGCTGTTTTATTACCGTACAATAGCGTATAGAATATCACTGTATGGGGACCATGGGCTGGTGCATAAAGCCCACGAGACAGAGATCGTCCAAAGAACCACAAAACACAGCAATTATTCATGCCGAGTAAGTATTTCCACGGTTCGCCAGCGAGGAAGACTGTAATACGGGTCAACCGATATCAATATCGTCTTTACTTTTGATACTATAGCTGGGAGTTGAAGCAAATCACAGTGGGCAGACTATGGCGTGATTGGTAAGGATGGCATGACAGGGCCTTACTGGCTTACGAGTCGCCAATCAACAACCTATGGTTGGATTAATGCCGATGGAAACGAGAATGATTATGGCTGCTGACGAAGTTGATTGGACTTTTGGAGGAGTGACACGTGTACTCGGTCAAGGTTTCGGTGAAAGGATTGCGGCTAAAGAATTACCCCAATGCCGAATTAAAGGGTCCGATACAGCCCACAGGGGTGTATCTTCACAACGGGAATATTTTGATTTCACTATGGCCAGCGAGTTACCACTCATGTATTAACATGCTACTGGGCGAGATAGAGGCCAATAAGAAGGTCTTGATACGGCGGAATGTACGTGCGACATAGCGGAAAATGGGGAAATAGGCCCCTGCGGGCTGTACCAGATTTCTATCTCAGGTACCAGTAAGTCGTGGGCCTTTATCTAATCGTCTGCCCTCTGGAGCCCATAGGATGAAGAGGCCTGAGGATCCGACCCAGCCGAAACTCACCTCGATGGAGACGAATCACACGACTCAACATCACAACAAACTTTGAGAAATCCCACTGAACACAAACTCTTTTCAATACAGGACCAGAGGGAAGGTATATATATAAGTTTAACCCATATGCCTACTGTTCAGGGCGCGGTGTAGTGGTAAGTGCCACCGCACCGTCACCCTGCAGGTAAGTCACGAGTTTCCTATGTTCGAATTTGCCAAAACAGAAAAAAAAAGGACAAAAAAGCGAGAATAAGGTTTCCCGTGACTTAACAGTACAGCCACCTGCCATCCACCGTGACAGATAACGTGACGGTTAAGTTACAAGTCCACTGTAAAGTGCCGTGACTCCACTGTGACGGTTAACGTGACAGCCCAAAGTTGTGACTCCGCCGTGATGTGCTGTGTCGGTGATGTGACATGCCATAACGTGAACTTATAATTGTAATCGTAATGTAATGTAAACTTGCAAGTCGTAGATTGTAATTTGTAAATTTAATTGTATTTTTCGTTTTCGTCGCCCGACGATTGCGACAGTTATCGTCGTTCGAAGGCATGTTGTTGTTTTTGCCAAGCCCAAGTTTTGTATGTATAAGCAAAGGAGAACACTGCCCACGATATATCATCCACCCTAACGTCATATACGTATCAAATGCCAATCTTCACCCCCGACCAAGATAGTGTTATTTCTCCATTCAATTGCCTAAAAAGGTGACATTGCTGACACCTGCATGCACGGTTCTTTAATGATCCGAACCGAGGCTACGATGCAGTCAGCAATAGCTTCCCCTCTCAAAATACTTTGTAGATAAATTGCTATGAGTCTTGTCACAATGGGAACTCTGAAGCATCATCGCCTCCCTACCCAGTGTGGTATTTGTGCCCAGACTATAGAGGACGCCGATGATATCGTACCCTGTAAGTTGTGCCTGACGTATCACACACTATTTGTTATGAGTATCTATACTTACTAATATGCCTAGTGTTGGGAAGTGATCTAAACCCTGAAATTGCATGCTGTTTAGACAGAACAACACTTGTGAAGTTTTCAGAAGGTGATATCTCCGAAATCACCATTGGCGGGAAAGTTCTCTGCTGGTCGGCCAACTGCTTCCGATGCAAAGCTGGCTCCGAGATTGTAGGATTACACACTCTATGTCTTGCAATCTTCCAAAAGAACTGCAAGATTGACCAAGCTCTTGATCGACTATGGACCACAGTAGGTCAATCGAACACTTGGAAGGGCGCTCCAGTTCTTCGACTCGATCGCCAACCCACACTTGCGGTAGACCTTGTTCGTGAGAAGGCTGAGATCTATGGCATACCCATGTTGGGTGAGCTACCAGCAGAGCTCATCCACTCCATTCACAAATACAGCAAGCGTGCAAAATTCTGGCATTATATCGCAGCTCTGAGCCTGGCTAGGGAGATATCTCAACTACAACCAGACATAAGTCCGCCAATCACTGATGCGCCTTTGCGGGAAGTTCTGGCATGGACACGGGGAAATTCTTCCGTCGAACTCTCCAAAGATTGCTCACCTTACGCACTACTTACCCTCGATAGTAGAGGTATTTGCAAGATCGACAGACTCCAAGAGAGACCGCCATATCAGCCACGCCGGTCGGACAAGCAGGCATTTGTCGTACTACACGAAGATGAGTTTCAAGATGTTACAGTCACATCAAAGGTTGTGCACCATACCACTCGGATGATGCTGGTCTAACTTGAGGCAGTTCAACGTCTTACGACTCCGGTGTCCAAAGAATACACGAGGTTTTCAGATTTGGGATACACCCAGCCCCCCTTCCCTTGAAGATTGTGAGCTTCACGGTCGTGTGTCATCGTCATTGCAGCTCAAAACCGTCGACCTGCGTGGTGTGTCGGGCCTCACTTTCTTCTTCGCTTTCAGTAAGCTTTATGCCGTGCATGCACATACCCCAGCAAGACCGTATGCAACCTCAACCTTCGAACGCCTTCCTCGTAGACGGCGGCAGATTGGTCTTAGCTGGGCATACCTGCCGCTGCCCCCTGGAGAGGAGATCTTCTCCATAGTCATAAGGCTGAAAATCACTTCAGATGGACAAGTATCTACGTTACAGAAACCCTGGTTCCTCGTAAGGTCGCGCCTATTGGCTGTTCTGTCGGAGTACTGCTAATTGTCTTAGATTCGGACGAAATTGGCTGGCGACATCTCCATCGGCATGTTTCATTCTGGGGCACATAAAGATATTGTCCTCTGCCAATCAAGCCCCGAACTGTTCATATACAGTGCTGCTGATGTTGGTCCAGCAACGATATTTGGAACATACCCCCGAGAAGAGCAGAAGCACGAGGTGTCCCCTCCATTTCCTGACCCTTGGTCCAGCAGCCCAGGGACTATTCCCCACGTACATTGTTACTCGGCGCCTTTGAGCAATGTTAGCTGCATGAACGTCCTAGAAGATGACGAAGGCAGATGCAACGGCCTTCTGATGGAATATAACAACGGGGCTCAGAGAGCGCTAGGGAACTGCCGACTCGGTGTAGATCGAATGGTGAAATATTGGAAGCCGTCGCGGATCTGTCAAATGGGCGGCCCTCAGGGAAGTCCACGTTTGCCCATGTCTTATGTCGAAGCTGGTAATGATGACGAACATGAGCATGAGTTGCTAGGCTGGACCTGCAATCCTTTTCAGGGCGTTCTCGAGTTTTGGTTCTCGAAGGATCTCTCTATCATTCGGGTTGTGGATTAGGATCAGCACGAGCGAGGTGGTGCTCGTCAGGGTGTCAGAAGAATTGACCTTTATAAGCATAGTAGACAAAACAATCTATTCATCTTATGTTGGCTTAGACCAGAACTTAGATGACTTTATTTTGACGCCCTAAGCCTTGAAAGCCAAATTTTCTGTTACCCACCTTGTACTGTTGGTATTGTGACACCGTTCTTGGCGCGGTAATGTGGTCAGCCATTGCTCTCTTGGCATTTGCTTAGGATTGCACCTTGACCGACAAAGACAGTAGAGTGTAGTGGAACATCAATCGTGATTGCCCCTGCCGTGCGGATTGATGTGCGGTGCTAGGTCGCTGCTAGTAGAGTCAGCTCGAAATGATCTCCATTAAGTGCAGAAATGTGCTCCAGCTGAGGTCATAGAGGTCAGTAAGATAGCCACTTTCTTTGCCCAGCTGCAGGGCACAGACATGTCAGCTCTACCAACAACCGAGAAACATCAAATTGATCTGCTGGAGATGCAGTGCCAAGAGGTCATCGTAAATGCTGATCAGTGTGATAACAGTCTGTGCAACACCTTTATAGTCTGTAGAGAATACTACAGTCTACAGAGGCGGCCCGTTGCATATGATGCCATGATTACTCCCTCAGCAGTGATCGACCGATGGTCTGATCCAAACGGTTTAGTACGACTCGAGCTGGGCAACCACTTTTCCCCATTGGGACTCGTGATCTTCATTTCCGGACGTCAAGTCCGGGCTAGTGCGACGTCAATCCAATGAGCCGCTGCTCTGATATCACTCTAATTCAATAGTTTGAGACGCAGACAGCTGCCAAGCAGAAGAGAGGGGCCCTGTCAAGCTGTGGAATTTGTCGTAAGATGAGATTATCACTGGCTAGTCTCAACGGGCGCCCCCATTCTTTATTGGCAATTCTGACGTTTTTGCCGCGTTACAGTCTCACAGAGGCCAGCTTGTGTGCGCGTCATATCTGCAGCCACTGCAAAGTGCACAAAGGGAAAAAGTGCTGAACCCTTTGTTCAAGGGAGATGATTGCAATTATTAAAGTCTCATTAGACAGCTCCGGTTACTCAATCAGCCGTTGAACATTCCTCTCTATCTCTCCGGATTTACATACTTACCTCGACTCAATCCGCTATTATTCTGCTTTTGACTTTTATTTCCCTCTTCAATCAAGTCCCCCTTCCATTCCCCCAACATGGCAGACATTCATGGTTACAACGGTCACGTGAACGGCCACAACGGACACCACGGACACAATAGACTCTACGTTCATGAAAAGCAAAAACCACGAAAGCACCTAAGCGAGTTCGGCACTCACTTGGTAGCGGCATCTGGGGAATTTGTGGGAACATTTTTATTCTTGTACTTTGCTTATGCAGGCAATGTCGTTGCTGTCCTCCAAGAGCCCATCTCAGGGCCCAATGGCTCGTTGGCCAACAACACTGTTATGTATGTCGCTATGGCGTATGGCTTTTCGCTTCTGGTCAATGTGTGGGCATTCTATCGAATCAGTGGTGGATTGTTCAACCCTGCCGTAAGTAACTGTTACCTTTAACCCACGACTCGGGCAATCTAACGGTGGTCCAGGTCACTTTTGGACTCTGCCTAGCTGGTCAACTCCCATGGATACGTGCATTGTTTCTTTTCCCAGCTCAGATCACTGCAGCCATGTGTGCAGGTGGTCTCGTTAACGCTATGTTCCCTGGAAGTGCCTCTCTTGCAAACACCACGCTCGGGCCCAACACTTCCGTCGCTCAGGGTGTCTTCCTCGAGATGTTCTTCGCAGCACAGTTAGTCTTTGTTGTCTTGATGTTGGCTGCTGAGAAGTCTCGTGATACCTTCCTGGCACCGGTCGGTATTGGTCTGGCTCTTTTCGTCGCCCTCATTCCAGGTAAGCATCTCCGTTTTCGCCATCGTTTCAAGTAGACTAACAATATTGTGTAATAGGTGTCTTCGTGACTGGCGGATCTGCCAACCCTGTTCGATCCTTTGGCTGCGCTGTTGGCTCCAGAGAGTTCCCTGGCTACCACTGGATCTACTGGGTTGGTCCTTTCCTTGGCGCTGCCCTTGCTGCTGGTTACTTCCGCCTCGTGAAGATGATGCACTACGAGGAGGCGAATCCTGGACAAGACAGCCCTGTCGATGTATAAAAGCTTTTTGACTTGGCCATCTTCAAGCTGGCGTTTGGGCTCATAACTTAATAGCATGGAGGATTAATGGGAAGCGGCATGAAGGGAACCAATTTGCAAGAATGGGAGTTGTTAATTATTCAGAACGATAGTTGGGACAGTACATGCATGGGATGGCAACAAGGAGTTTGGCATTTGCAACAGCCTTTCAATACCACAGAAGCACAATCAAAATCCGAGACTTTGGATTCGCATCTTTCAAGTCATGACAGCGAGTAAATGACACATACGCCCAGGATAATGGCAATTAAGGTTTAACAAAGTTACACATTTGAAGCATCATGGCTCCGATGCTTGCACAAATGACTTGCTTGCTTCTTTTCGGTATGGACCGTAATATACGCAATCAAGATAAAAGATCCCAAGAGAGGAGTACCTCCATATGCGAGACCTAAAGCACGTGTCGGATACAACATCGTCTACAAAATATCTGTGAAGTAACCTTAACAAGCATCAAGCGCAAAAATGCACAGAGGTTCAAGGTAAATACAACACAGGCGTCCCATGAGCATTTTCTGGTGAAATGACTTCAATATTGGTTATGCAAATTGCTAAATACCCATCATAACAGACCCAAATAACAATCTAGAATACAACGCTCATAGTTCCCATGCTCCTCTATCATCCATAAACACCACGTCCCACCAGTTTTGCTTCTCCTTCTTCGCCCATTTCGACATGCAAATGCCATCAAAATCCGAAGTCACCAGCTCCCTCCGGAGATCCATAAACCGCCTTATCTCCTTGTACTTCTCAAGACCCCAGTAAACGATCTTGCCGTCCTCGGGAGTCTGTATTCTGTGGAGAGGTTGCTGTCGGCGCTGCTTGAGCTGCGCCGTAACAAGATCGCGCAGATAGGGGAAGAACCACATGCGGGGCCACCACCAGATGCGACGGCCCTTGAGGTTGTTGATGTGCGCATTGTGATGGATGTTGACGGGGATGGCAGTGGTGAAGAAGTCGGCGTAGACGTTCATGTCACCCCAGTCAAGGCTGCGGCGCTGTTCCGCACTCACAACGCGACCGATGGGGTTGGTGGCGTTGGCAATTTCGGGAGGAACCCGAGTGAGACGAACAGGTTCGATTTCGAGCTCTGCGGATCGCGCAGCGATCATGGTTTGGTTGTTGAGCGAAACGATGTCACCATCATCTTCTTCAAACACAGTAGGGATGGAGATGGTTTGGTAATAATCCAGGCCGACATGGTACTCGAACTGGTCACGAACCATAGCAGAGGCATTCAGGTTGTCGTCAATGTTGTCACCGATTTCTCGCCTCCACGTACGCCAAACCTCTTGCTCTCCCCAGATCTCACCGAAGAAACCTTGGTCACTGTAAAAGTGGTTTCCCTGGATGGCCTTTTTATCCGTGTAACGATCCTGAGCGCGTCGGAAGTATCGTCGCATGTCGCCAACAGGTCCGATGAAGGCTCCACTGTTGATGTATTTGGGACGGACATCGACCATGCGCATCTCCGGGTCAGCATCTGTGTCAGGTCCGTAAAGGTCCTCACGAAGAGGACTCTCTGGAAGCTCAGTGCAGTGAAGCTCAGATCCAGACGGAGGGCTGGGCCAGCACCTCTTCTGTGTGGATACCATGATGGTCTGCTTCATGGGGCATGGGCCGGAGCCAGTCCATTGCTTCTGCAGACGCTCGTCGGCTTCGGCATTGAGATCGTGGTAGCGCTGAATGAGGACACTGGGAGGAAGTTGGAACCAGGAATCGGAACTATCAGCTACCATGATAAGATCGTCTGGGTTCAAGTGATCCTTGTGGCTCGACTTTAGGCGCACGCTCCAGTCGAGATAATCGAGAACACCAGCAATCTTGGCAAGATGGGAACCACTCTTACCCCAGTTGAGGATGATGGGTGTGGGATATCCGAGGGCTATAGCCGTAACCATGGCTTTGCAAAGATTGACACCGGGGGCATTGGCGGGGAGGAGGATGACGAGGCGACGGTTGGAAACTAGTTGCGGCATCTTAGGAGGCTTGGACATGACGGGAATGGCGACGGGAACCTCAGGAGCTTCGGGAGCATCGACGGAATCCGGGGCAGTCTCAGCATCCAGAACAGTTGCAGCATCGGGATCCTCCGGACTGGTAGGGATAGCGGGGGCTTCCGGATCGACAGGAACTTCAGATTCATCAAGGACATCGAGGGAGCCGGGCATATCCAGAGAATCCCCAGGGATGTCAGGGACGACGTCAGCAGCTGGCGATGAACCCTTGACAAGGCCAGGCACGACTCCAGGAGTAGCTTTCGGCACAGCTACCTGGCCCTCAGTCACTTCAAACACGTCGCCCGTTCCATCGGAGAGGTATTGTCGGCCCTGCAATTGTTTGTCAGTTTGATCATTTCACCACTCACGATATTCATACCTCAAGCGCCGCAAGAGCCAAGAATGTAGGGACAAGAAGAATAGCTGCGAGTACAAGGAAAATTCCCCGAGTCGACAGACGAAGACATCTCCTCGGCGTATACTGAGAGGTTGTTTCCGCCTTGTCCTTCACCGTCGTCGTGGGTAGCTCCTGGTACCCAGTGTTGTTAAACATCTGACTCCACCAGCTACCAGTTTCTCGAGTGTTCGACATGATGGTAGAATGACCCAGTAGTTGATCTCAATTGACCAACTAAACTTCGAGTCACTTGCCTAAAATGAGTGTTCAAAAGAATGAATGAGCGAACAGAGAGAGCGAGCTGGAAAAAGCCAAGTAGCTCGCTCAGGTCATATATCAAGGGACTGAACCCCTAAAAAGTGCATGAAAGGGATTAAAGCCACTGGAATTTTGAGTCTCCCTTGCGCAGGGTATCTTGGCAAGAATGCATTTATCGATTGGTTGCTTTTGTTACTGCATCTTCCGCGAAGGTCAGTGGTTGAACGACTGTTGAGGGAAGAAGCAAATGGCTTGCCAAGTAGTTTGTCTCTTATTGTCTCTCGGACGCTCAGGGGTAGAAAAATGCCAACAGGCATTCCACATGCTAGTCGCCGCCACCTCAAATGGCGTTAAGAGGGCCACAGAATAAATGCGCACTCGAACGCGATCGACTTGTTTCTTCCTTTTTGCTCCTTAGAGTAGGCGCTAATGCCAATAGCTCCCCATTACCCCTGGAACGATATCGCTAGCGCTCCTAGACACCACCTAAAACTCGGGGCCAACATCGTGGCGCTTCAATTTGCAATTCCAAGCCCACGCCATTGTTGGCTGGATCTACAGTCTACAGCGTCTCGTCAAGTATCGCAATCGATTGAATTGACCCTCTATTGACCTTGGCAGAGGTCAAGAAAAAGCATACGGCCCTGAGACAAACGCATCGTCAAAGGGCTTTTGAACATGACCACGAGATTTTGCCTAGATTGTCCGGGCCGGGAAAAGTATTAAATCACCTATCGCCCGTCCCAAGAATGTTCAAACACATATTGCGATACTGATATTTTTGCCAATAATGGATGCATGCCTGCTCTTGATGCTTTTGCCAGGCTGGGTGTTGGTTACCGACCGGCGCGAATCCAGCTTATCGAACTGGCTCCCTCATCAGATCGCATCACAGCCTACGCTGAGCAACGTCTGTCCATCGCAGATTCCAGACTCGCTATCAATTTGATCGCAACTTGATTCAAGTACGATTCGGTATTGCGCATTTTATCCCCATACTCGGACAATACAGACTTAATTGTGCACAGTTCTCTTGTCACTGAAACGAGGTACCGATGAGCTGGAAAAAAGCAACGACGCTGACTTTTATTGCTATGAGACATCGCTAATAAAACTCTTAGATAAGGCTAAATCGACATGTACCCCTCCCTGCGTTCCTAGCCCGCCCAGATCATTCCTCCTCAAGCAAGGGAGATCTCCCTTGCTGTGAGTGTGCATCGTCCTAATATTACGCATATATCGGAATTGATTGCTGCTCAAATTGTGAGAATGCTCCTGTTTTGACTACAGTGGGAACATCCTGCGGTATCGATTGTTTGAGGTACAATGCCAGAGGAAAAGGTCGATCTTCCTGTGTCCAGAAGCCTTCCCCACTGACGGCGCGTCGGCGATAATTGCCCGCTCGCGTCCCTTGGATCAATCCCTCAACGTCTTTGCGCTCCGATGTTCGCTTGTCCCATTTTAGTCGGAGGGCGTTGAAGTCATCGCTGAATAAAATTGGAACATTGACTGGGACTGCGGAGGATTGTGAGGATGATAGTAGGAGTTTGTAAGTTTCGAGGGTGAGGAAAGGGCTGTAGACGAGTGTTTCTTCATCCATCATTCGTCCCGCCTCGCCGAGATCAGCGATTGACGGTGTTTTTAGTACCACGATGCCAAGACTTTGTAGAAAAGTATCATCAGCTGCTGTGAATGTCGGATCTTGGGCGTAAATTTGTAGAGCGCTCTTGTCGCTTAACGGTAATGCAAGATGCGATGCGATGGCCATGAGCATCACCAGCTGCTTGATTCGACGCTGTTGATCCTTAGCGTCAAGCAAGCTCCCTAGACCAAGTGACACAATTCTGGTGATGCGCGGTCGGTTCTTGGTTCGCAGCATATCTTCAATTGTCTTTGCAAAAGCGGATTGGTTGTAAATGTCCATCGCATCTTCATAGAGTCTATAGAGTTGCTGGAGTTGTTTGCCGGATGAAGCATTGTTTTTTCTCGAGTTTTGTGACTTTTTGCTGGGTGCGTAGTGGGACTCTAGGGGCTGTGTTAGTGGGTTGGGCGCTATAACGAACGAGTAGCCTGGGGTGAATTACCATCGCTCTCAGCCATCTGCATCTTCTTTGAGTGTCGCATTATGACCAAACTTCTCTTGATGCTGTACAATTCTATGGCGTCTAATTGTTTGATGGAAGTGACCCTGTTGTTATTGGGAATGAGTTTATTGTTCTTGGAACTGAATGTCAGATTGATGCTATTCTCATTTACAGCTGGGCTTTCATCCTCTCATATACTCAATCCATTCGACACCACCCTTATGAGATCCATCAGACTCATCCATTGCTTGCTCGGTGTTCGGTCGTCAGCAAAAGCCTTTGTAATCTTCCGTGTAGCGATATTCTCTCCATGTAAGCTACAGGGTTGTTGCGCTGCGGCGTCCGTCCCATTGTTGCTCACTGCATGACAGAGCGTTATCTTCATTTCTAAGCTCAAGTCCACTAATCCTCTTTGGGTTCAGCGTTACAAATCGACCAAGCTGACAAAAGCTTCAATGACGACAGCTTCCATATTTATCACGGAATAATCAAGATGCTTGGATATTGTTTAGATGAAATAGAATATTCATGAATTAGTATGGATGTAAATAAAATGCACTCGCGCCCGACTGCCGCGCGTATGGTTTTGGCCGTCCAGCAAAATCAATCACTGGACTGCTTGATGCGACCGTGAGCCAGAAATACCCTACAGCAGCAAAGACAGCACAGCAACAAAGCATTCGCGTTTCCAGTCTAGCATGTCGCAACATCGGCAAATGACTCACCTCAATCTGCTCCTTCCATTTTTTAATTAACGGCATAATCCTTCGTCTTTCCTGTCGTAAAGTGACTCATTTGACGGACTCTTGTTTGGTGTTCTTGTCCAAATATTGCGCACCTCGGCATTTCTAAAGCCCGACTCAGCGACCACCAATCGGTCTTGGCTTTTTCCGATCGCGCTGGAGCGGAGGAACCTTTTCAAACTCGGTATTGAAGGATTGCCGACAGTTGATCCTTCTGGATCCAAAGTCAGCTTTGGGGATTGAAGCCGCTCAATTGAATGGAGAAGTATAGTATTGTTGTTCTATTAGTCGAGCAATTGAGGATAATTTACACTCTTTCACGCGGTCGCACAGCACATCAAATTTGATAGAGAGCATCAAATATAGCGATCCAAATACAATTTTCATTCCTAGGTACTTCATCAAGAATATCCAATAACTATTATTTCTCAACCAAATCGATTATGATCCGACCAAGGCACCTTCATCCCCATAAATGACGTCCGCGATGACTTCCGAGTTGCTTCCGGCCTGGGCTGTCCGGGAACACCAGGCGCATACGGCACGAACCCAGGCTCGGGCGAAGTATGGCTCGGAGGCGTGAAGCTCGGTGGTGAAAACCCCGGTTGTGTTTCATGAGGCGGTGTTTGTTGTTGGGGAGGCTGATACGCCTGGAAAGCATTCGCTAACGATCCAGGAGGCGTTGAATGCCGTACGTTGTCGCCCGAGCCGGGTACGTATGGTCTGTATGTCGGCGGATGAGGACCAGTAATTGGCTTCCTTCGGATGGGACTTGATGCTTGTCCTGGTGCCATGAGACCGAGATCGGATTGCCGTTTGGATAGTGGCTCGGGGTTAAAGTCGAGGATGCCTGTGGCTGGACTGTACAAGTCTTGCACCGAGTCGGCAGGAGGTCCTGATGGTGTGATGGACGGTCTGTTTATCTGTTCTTGTAGAGTATAACCATGGCTTGACGCAGCCTGGGGTTCGTCCGCGGGAATTTTCTCCGAGTGGAAGTTGGAAATTGCAGGCTGGAACGCTCCTAGAGGAGTTTCTGGTGGTACTCCTCCGTACACAGAGCTTCTCGCGCTCTCAACTTTGACCTCTACAGGTGGATCGTCATAATTGAGTTCCTGACCCTTGCTCTGAACACCTCGAACCACCGCAGTAACAGCAGCATCGCCGGATTCCATAGAGACTCTCATTGCATCCATCAGCTTTGAGACATGCTCGACCACTGCCGAGGTAGTCAAATAATCGCCGGATGTGAAAGCCTTCTGCAAAGCATTGTTACCATCCTGATCCACGATCAGAACGTCTGCGCCTCGCTCGAGTAGTAGTTCCACGGACTCGTGCTCTCCCCTTCCAGCCGCCAGCATCAGCGCCGTGTTGCCGTAGATATCTTTATGGTTGATGTCCGCCCCAGCGTCGAGGACGAGCTGTAGCGATTCCTTAGATAGGTAGAACGCTGCTTCAACAAGAGGAGTAGTATCATCTGAGCCGCCTAAAACGTTGACGTCGGCCTTGACTGCGATGAGTTTCTTAAAGATATCCTCTTCCATCTTCTTCGCTGCGCCGATAATAGGATACTTGTTATCACCTCCTCCGAGATTGGGATCGGCCCCGTGTTCAAGTAATATGTTGACAACCTCGTCGTTGCCGTATTCGACGGCGACTTGGAGGGCTCTACGTTCAGGCATATTCTCGTGAGTCGTGAATTTGTTGACGTCGGCGCCGCGCTCCAAGAGGAGCTTGACTACATCAATATGGGCATGTTCCGCAGCGGTTTGAAGAGCCCAGCCGTCATCAGAGTTGATGTCAGCGCCAGCATCGAGAAGCATGGTAACGATGTCATGGTTACCATCATACGCTGCTGCTGTGAGGGCATTGCCATATCTTTCGATCCATGGTTAGCAAAATTCTTCACAACTTGTTTGTTTGGTACCACTTACACTTCACCAGTCGCATTGGCACTGGCTCCATATCTCAAAAGCAGCTCGACAGTCCTCTTATTCTCGTGGTCAGTCGCTTCGTATAGCGATTCATCTAGTGCCTCTGGGGATATGCCTCCCTGGCTATACTCCCATATAGCCTCGAGGATTCGCAACTCCTCATCACCGTCAGATCCCTGAGCTGTGAAGAGAAAAGCCTTGTCACAGTTCAGACCAGGACACCTCTCCAGTATCATGGTAACAATGTCCCAATGTCCTTCAGCAGCTCTTGCTGCCTCGTCCAGAGCTTGCTGCTTGGCATCCAGCGACTGTTCAAAATCGTTGAAGAGTCGCTTGAAGGCTTCAGTTCGACCCCATTCTGCCGCTTTGATCAGTGCAGTTTCGAATTCTGAGGAGGGCAATTTGTCTGAGTATTCGCTTATGAGGAACTCAAAGACTGACAGGTCGGCTCTCATGGCTGCCAGGGCGAGAGGACATTTCACAATCTCCTCATCATCATCTTCGTCCCCATCTTCATCGCTATCGCTGTCGCTATCACTGTCATCATCATCATCGTTGTCGTCATCGCCATCACTGTCTTCGTTCTTCCCTTCCTCCTCCTTGTCTCCAGACTCAGCCTCATCATCCTCCTCTTTCGGAGTGACGAGAGAGACATTGCGAGCAACCAAAAGCTTCACCGCTTCGGTGTTTCCAGACTTAATAGCTGAGCAGATCACGGCTCCAGATTCCGAACAGCTGGCATTTGGATCTGCCCCTCGTTGCAAAAGCTGCGTCATGATCTTAACGTCTCCTACCTCTGCCGCCATACCTAAAGGAGTCACCGCATCCCGCTCTTTGCCCGCATCGAGATCGGCGCCTCTGTTGAGGAGTTCTTCCACATTTTCGGATTGACCAAGATATGCGGCGAAATGAAGCGGTTGGTTGTCAAGGTCATCGTACGCATGCATGTCTTCAGCATATCCGTTGTCCATCAGAGCGGAGACAAGTCCTCTAAAGCCAATGGCAGCCGCTACGTGCAGTCCAGTGAGGCTGGCTCGGTTGAAGTAACCAAAGGACCAAGTCAACCGGTTGTGTTCTGTCAGCCAACGGCGTCTAATCTTGGAATCCTTCTCCCAGAATTTCTCCTCCCAGCTGAGCGCCTCGACAATTTCGTCTGTAGCCTGGCTGGCATGATCAAGCCAATGCTTAACCGCGTAGGCTAAGGCGATGTCCTTCAAGCGTGGTGCCTCGGGGTCCTCCTCCTCGTACTCTTCCTGTTCATTCCCACCATCGGAGGGCCCAGAGCCATCGTCCGAATCGCTATCCTGGACTTCATTCGCGACAGACTCCTCATCGTTCCCATTCTCCTCGGCCTCTTGATGATCAGCGTTGCTTCCAGATCCATCTTCGTCCTGTTCTTCTTCGACAGTATCGAGTGCCTGATCCGTGTCCTCTTGTAGCTCCTCTACATCTTCATCAGGAAGGTCGCCGAAGGTCTCCATGACGTGGCTGAATGCACGGAAACCGAGGATTCCGTGCTGTAGTTTGATGTCATCTTCTGTGAGACCTAGTAGGCGATGGGCGTTCTCGAGAAGATGGGTCTTGACCACGGGAAAGGCGAAGCATACGGTAGGCTCAACAGACCCTTCGTTCGTCTTAAGCACGATCAAAGGCCTGCACTTGAGAATGAGTTCGTGCAGCTCTGAAACCTGTTCATTCGATGATTGCAATCCAGCAAGAAGGCCAAGCTCTGACTCGGTCGGATCCACATACGTGAGAACAAGCACACGCAGCATCTCCTTAATCTCGCCAGCTTTGGATCGGTTCTTATCCAAGACATCCTGCCATGCAGCATTGAGAAGCGAGTCCAGTTCTTGCGGGACACCTTCGAGTAGACGACGGACTTGGAGATCGTTGTCATGCTGCGGTAAGTCTTCAAGAGAATCGCATGTGATGTCGATCCATTGCGTGTTCTGGGCTCGCTGACCGATGACACTGCTGGTGAAATACACTAGAGCCTTGCTGTACTTCTTGTGTTGCACCAATTCCTGCACCTTTTTCTGAGCATGCTTGCGTAACTCCAGCTGAACCTGGTCGCCGTACTTCTCATCTTCGAGATCGACTAGACGGACTAAAGGCTTCCTCAGCGCCTGGTCGATTTCCCAGGACTGGCCACTCGTGAACATCCATCGTACAAGTGGACGTCTGCCACTTCCATCGTGCTCGATTTCGGAGCTTATAAGACTCAACAAAGTCGCTGTCGAGACAGCGTCTGGAGAAATAGTCTCCAAATTGTTGATGACAAAGTACATCCGAGCCCCGATAAACACGTCATCCGTAAGGATGTCTTGGAGTACCTGCCACAGATTCTCAACAGTCAGTAAAGCTGCAGTCTCACGCCCTTTCTTCTTGAGCAGAAATTTGGCGTGTATTGCAGCCAACTCTTGCTTGGAAATGATCTGGTGGATGAGAGCCTTCAGCAGTTCCTCAGCTGTGCTGTAGTCTGCTGTTTTGTCGCAAAAGAAATAAGCCAGATAGACTTGTGACGAGGCACGATGAGACTCCTCTGCGTTCTCAACCTCCGCCTCATCTTCATCTTCTTTGGACAACTCCTCAATCTTCTCAATGGCAGACAAGGCAGCGCTTGTCTTACCACGGCCATCGCGACCACGAACCCATAGAGAATCGCACTTCTTAACAAGAGATACATCTTCCGCCTCATTGGGCTTGGAAAGCCAACCCATGAATTCGGGTTCCTTGGCAAACCAGGGTGATGTTGTCGTGTTGCGCTTGATAGCCTCTCTCTTCCTCTGCACTGACGCACCTTCCAGTGCTCTTCTTGCTTGGTTGACGAGTGCTTGATCCACATGACGTGTTGCGTTGTGTCGGCTCTTGACGCGCAGACCTGAACCATTGATAAGACGTTTTAGAGGACCTCGCACCAACATGTATTGATCGTCCTTGGAGCTTTTGAACTTGACCAAGTCTCGATGATTGGCGGATAGTCCCATCGTTTCCATGACACCATCCAGGACGGCAGACTCTCGTGTGACAAATTCGCCAACCTTTTTGGGGAGCGGAATATTCAGGACCGATAGAAACTGAGGCATTCCGGACAAATCCTTGATAGTCGTAGGCTGTTGCTCATAGAAGCCGTATAACTGAATCTTGGGGTCGGTCTTGACTGCAAGACGGATAAACTCCTTTCTGAGCTCATTCAAGTATTCATCATCAGGTCTCATGAGTTCGAGCAGTTTCGACGCTGTTGAAGCTCCTACAACTTCTCCTACATGAGAAAGCATACAGGCTAATGACGCGGCTTCGGCGCCTTTGAAAGGAGTTCCAAAGAAGGCACAGCCAGCTATGGATTCAAACATGCCAGGGAAGAGGTCTGGTCGCGATGCAGCGATGCAGACAGCCTGTCTATGTGAGAAACGCTTGGATAATTGGGAAAGGTCGTCCATACCTTGGCGATAACAAGTCCACCCATACTGTGTCCGATAAATGTGATCGGTCTTGGAAAAACGGCATTCTATGAATGGTTAACCTCAACCTCCATTCTCAGTCTGTAGACCTACCTCTCTCTTCACTTTCAACCCTTCAAGTAACGTCTGTGCTAAGTTGTGTAGAAACTGCTTCACTTTTATGGCGCCAGTCCATGATGACTCGGAGTGGTAAAGGAGGATACGGGCGTTCTGAAAGTCGCGAGATATACCATCTTCATCACTCGCCCAGTTAAAATTTGTTTCTGTTGATTTGAAGCTCAAAAGTGGGTGAGCGCCCAGTCCTGGAACGAATACAATACTATACGTGTTAAGTAACGATCAATCTTGGATAAAAATGTCTGCTTACTCCATGTCTGTCTTCTTGTCAGACGAAGAGTCGGGGTAGAGCTGCTTGACTCCCTGCTCGACATTTTCGTATCCTTTTTTCGGCTTGGGAGCCGCCAAGGGAGGCGGGCCGCGCCGTGTTGCTGAGCGATGAAGCGACATGTTTGTTGTGATGTTCAGCTCCAGTTGATGAATATTGAAGCTTTTGGTGTTGTGCTTACGGTCCGGAGAGAATGGAGCGGGAAGCCAAGCTCTTAATTTTAGCTGAGTGGCTTAGTGGTACCACAAGGCTGCTAGTCCGATGAGGGCGTAGCATGCGGGTTGACTTCTAAATAAAGGGTGTAAGAAATGACGATACTCAAACCCCCAGAATACGAAGTAAGCTGGCTGACTTATTTTGGAGCCTTGTCTGTCACCACTCATTTTGAGGCCCCTGGTCTCATTTTCAGCCCCCAACACTTAGGCAAGATTAGGGGGCGATAAGAGGATACTGTACCCGACCCGCGTACTCCGTATCCACCAAGCATTCGATCTTTGCTGACCACGGGATCATCCGCAACGCGCGCTTACACAGTATATGATCTTATGCATCGAAATGAAGAGAACTCGGAGAGAAATTAGAGGGACAATGTACTGCTCCGCGACTCGCTGAAGACTGACAAAACTGCAAGCTGACAATTGTCCCAACACAAAGGATTCCATGAATGGCCCCGGGCAATCCTTTTTACCCGAGTGTGACGCTGAGATCCTTCAAGCGTAGACGGTCCAATCATGGCCTCTTAGAACCGATCTAGTCCACCAGGGATCATAGCTTAGCCATCATCCAGCCCTGTGACCCTTGCTTGGTAAGGGTGCATTTTAATTTCCACTCTTTTCTTTTTATCACACGAGCTGAATGATTGTCATCACGGTACAGTAGGGAGGGGGCGCTTTATTTATGTCTTCCTCCTTACCATATCCTTGGACATCAGCTCAATATCATATCTTACATGCCTACCATGGCTAGTCCGCCTCCGCCATTTACCGTTCGCATTCTAGAGAGAGACTTCCTTGGGACCACTAGTTCCTCGGCGAAGGAGGACTTCACCAATCTTTTACCGGCGAGTGCTCGTTTCAACGATGATATTGTCACTCCGACGTCGGATCCAAATTTCCTGGAGAGAGAACTATCTGTGTCGCGTCTGACCGATGTGCAAGAATATCTCTGGATGTGTGGCCGCTTGATGCCCCCTCGTCAGCTTCATCACCAGAGGCTCATCTCTCGAGACATCATCATCAGTGAGCAGGCTGAGCTTCACATGGTTTGGTGGAGGAATCGCATTTTCCTCAAGCCTATGCCAAAGTATCTGCTCGATCCAAGCTTCTGGGCCGCCAACATCAGCGACACAGCACATCTTGACGACACGACACAAGGCAACCTTGATGCCTCAGCGCGAGGGTTCCTCTTCTCATATACCGCGCTCATCGCGTACAAGAGCGACTTTCGCATCGCTAAAGAATATGGTTTACTTCCAGAAGAGGTTACCTGGGAAGGATGGAAAGCCTTTGCCGCAGAGGTTCTCGAAAACCATCGCTACGACCGTGTGAACCCACGATATTGGTATGGAGAGTTGCGCTTAAGCAGACTCAACAAGATCTACGCCTTCCGAAAGGGATATTTACTGCGCGGATACTCAAGAGTCGCATCTCACACCGTCTACGGCGATCTCATCCGCGACAACTTCTCAGTGCTAGCAGGTATCCTAGCTTACGTCGTGATTGCGCTCACGGCGATGCAAGTAGGATTGGGTGTTGACGGGTTAGTCGAGGAACAGGCGTTCCAGAACGCCAGCTATTTCTTGACGGTGTTTGCATTGATTGTGCCACTGATAGGCGCGATTTTCATTTTCTTGCTTGTTTTTGTTATGATTGTTAGTAACTGGAGGGTTACGAAGACGTTTGAGAGTAGGCGTCTGAAGAAGATGAAGGTGAAGCTTTTACGACGAAGGGAATAATGTGGTTAAGACAAAGCGGGCGTTTGGTTCAATTGTTTAACGAATGAGAATTATAATAGATGTTAGAAATGCTGTATTGTAAAGAATTAGATGGATGCGGATTACTCAAATCAACCGGTTTGATATATGATGATCCAAAAATAAAAATGAACCTGAAGCACTAAAGGCTTGACAGCGGGCAAAAAGATTGATCACGCTGGGGATCGAACCCAGAATCTTCTGATTCGTAGTCAGACGCCTTGCCATTGGGCCACGCGACCTTGCTTGTTGAAAATTAGTGCCCGTATCAGTCACTAGATCGGTCCACGCAATCTCTTGCTCTCCTCAAATCCATCCTTCCAGAACACCTATCGCGAGTTTATATATCGTTGGAACCACAGTCGCGATCAAGTTTCTTCTTTTCGACCCGCTATAACGTTTTTGGCGACGCGCAGATAACGTGCTCGTATGTCAACAGGTCGGAACGTGACTTTTAGTAGGCAATTTGGACACAGACCATGAAAACATTGCTCAGTGTCATTATCATTTGGAAAGTCAAGTGATGACCACGCACGGACTAGCAGAAGAGAAACGGAAAGGGGAAATATAAAAAAAGAAGAACAAGATTTAGAGAGTGCTCAAATGCTAAGACGTTGAGGTTTTGCTGTTGAAGAGCAAAAGTCACTTTGCTGTTGCTCCGTCATAGGGTAGCTGTAGCTTTTCTAATGAACAGCTGTCTTCTGAAGTGTGGTACTGGCCGATGCGCTAGTGAGACTGCCCCACTTCTACGCTCTGACTCGACAAAAATCTACAGTCTAGAATCCCTTTAAAGTGCGGTAAAGTGGTTGAGTTATTTTCTTCTCCCTATATCTGGTGGTCAAGCTTTCTGACACCCAATGGCCCTGTAATATCTCCCTCCTCTCTACCTCTCCGAAATTGGTGGGTCATAGAGCCTTCAACCCCGCTATTGGGCGTCAGGGTGACAGAAAAACTGTCCGACGAAAGCACAAGTGACAGCATAATTTTGACACTCTAATCATCAAAGGGCGACTTCTCTGTTACCAGCCTGGATGGAATATGATATCTTCTTGCTACCTCAATAGAATAAAGCTACTATTAGTGATTCAACAAGGAAGCCGGTTGCATCTCAAAAGTCGCCTGGATAGGCGCCACAACCCCATTGAAAAAGTGTCGGCGAAACGGCTGAAACTCGAAATCCTTTGTGACATCACGTCCTGGAAACTCGCACCGCAAACATCTTTGCACCGCATATCCATATGAATGTCCTGCCTCCAAATATATATCTTCCGTCAGTCTGTTCGTAACCTCGAAATCGCTAGGCTCTGGAGAGAGTACACCGAGAGAAGCAGCGAAGTCGTTAGCTTGAAGTTCGTGACGGAGTTGGTCGAGGGTTTTATTCAGACATAGCTCAATGAGTAGGATGCCCAGACTGAACAGCGTTTTGTTGCGTATTTGGTAGTTTTGGAAGTCTGTGACGGGGTTCATAGGTCCCGAGGATAATCGCTGTGATATCGGCTTGAATAGTTGTGAGATACTTGGATAGTCGGCCTGTAAGGATGCTGATCCGGCACCCTGCGCCTCTTCCAAGAATAATTGGAGATGATTCTTCCCATCCCAGTCATCATCGAGCCATGGTGAGCCACAAAGGTACAGCACTGCCCAACTGGACGCTGCGGCGATAGCAAGTCTCTGCTTCCGTGAAAGTACAAGATGCGACGGTCGTACCGGATTCGTCTTGGGTTTTAGTAGCGTCTCAAGATGGACGGTTTCTGTTGCTTTCCTTGCGTTGTCGACATTTTCCAAGACAACTAGCCTCTTATCATCATCTGATAATTGAACTACGCCCCGTTTTGCGTCTTTCAAATTATTGATGAATTGACACATGCAGGCTATTTCTTGAGAGACCAACGTTTCGGCCGATGAAGTTACACTGACTGTGTGGAATTAGTAAGTTTATAAACTCATTTACTAGCCTAATCTTACTGAGAAAGAAGATTGAAAGAACTTACCTGCTGCATCTGGCGTCACGAGGCACTCCGGTGACTTTTGTGATAGACCAAGCATTTCTTTGAACTTCTGCCTTCTAGGTGATGGCGTGTGAGGCATCTGAGGTGAGGCTCCAGGCGTGATAATTCGTGGACTCTCTTGCGATTGTGTATTTAGCCTGTCCTTTTCTTCCACTCGGATATGGATCGACTGCCAAGATATTGAACTTTGAGGCGATGAGAAGTAAAAGTCCAGCTTTTCGGATGTGATAGTCTTCTCCATATGCCAGCAAAGGCGTATGCTTCCCCAATGCTCAGCGCAATGGCAAGTCCACCCCACAGACTGAAGAGCTTTGTGGACCAAACGTACGTTCTCTCTGATTCTGTCACACTCTCTTTGGTTGTAGCGGGCCTGTAACCTTTCCGCAAGTTGGTCTGATTCATCTGAAGGTATTTCAGTCTTCTCAAAGACGTTTTTGAGACACTCGTTCCAGTACCGAAGCTCATCAATAAAAGCTTGGCGCTCCTTGCGACGGAAGCTTCGCTTTACTCTTCGCCATTCCCAATTCGCTCTTTCAGGAGCAGTGTCTGTCCATTTGGGCTATATAAAATCCGTCAGTGATGTTATAATATTCTTTTTTGGCGATATACCTTGCCGGAAGAATCAACATCCAGGCTAACCATCATCTTCGCCAACAAGGCCTCCATTCTGTCAATGATCGCCATGAACTCATCACATTTTGCCTTCGTATAGATTTCTGATAAATGCTCTTCTAGTTCCTGGCGAGTTGGCTTTGTCAAACCGATGCCACTCAGTGTGACGTTCAATTGCTCCCCTTGGATAAAGACATGGGTTCGTATTGTTTGAAGTGTTGATTGGTATTTCCAATAGTCTTTGACTTGACCCAAGCATCTCTCATAGTTGTCAAAAGCATAGAGTACAAGAGGCACGGCACCGAGAACCAACCCAGCGGTTTCCATTGTCGGAAAGTTTGTTTTGCGAAATATGCAATAATTAGAGCCCTACAAAGTAGTCGATAAGAGATGGTAAAGAACAGATACTGGAAAGGATACCCGGGATCGGTCCCCCCAATAAGATAAATGCCGCACAGGGATCAGACTGCGAATAGGTAGCTTTGATACGCTCAGTGGATGCTGTCTTCAGCCGCAAATCTCACTGCATGTCACATCCCGCTTATTACCCCGCCTCGACCCGGAGTGCTATACAGTAGGCGAGCTGTGGTTTGTCGTTTGCTAGCCTCATTTTGGTAGACATTACTCGCTCAATAGATTGAATTCAATCCTGATGCGAAAAGGTTGAGAAATACTGGTGCTCACAACAGCAACCCAAGCGTGTCCCAAATGTCTTCGTCAGAAAATGAGCAAGAGAATGCCCCAAGTCGCTCCCTTGCTGAGCTGTTCGGAAGCTCCATCAGCGAGTACTCTAAGCTCCTGCTTGCTCTAGGCGATCAGGACTGCCAGGTTGTTCAACTCCAACAAATCAGTGTTGAAAAGGCCCTCGATGGATACGGACGACTGAAGGTATGGGGCGAGCAAAATAGGGCCACGGTTCAGGCTTCGACTCGAGGTTCTTTAGATGGTGCTTTACGCCGTGATGACAGTCTCAGGAGGAATGTGGCTCAGATACTCAACCTCTTGATCCACCAACTAGAAGCAGGTATGCCTTTGTGAGCATTTGTGTGCCTGCATCCTCTTTGCAAGCGACACTAACGCTTATAGCTGTGCCAATTGCTTCTCAGAAGATTGGAGATACCGTAGAATCGGTGGTTAAGTCCACAAGCGGCTCAGAGTCTGGCTCAGATAGCGAATACTCCTCCGACAGCTCGGAAGATAGCTATGCCTCAACTGAGCGCCTAAACCCCAGGCAGAGGCCTCCGAAGGTTGCAGTCTTGATGACCCATATTCAAGAACAGATAAAGCTTTTGTATCATCTCGATGCATTACTGCGCCGCCCACGGCTATCAGGAAGATATCTCAAGTCAACGAATGAGAATCGCCAGGTTTCACTGAAGGAAAAGTATGACTATGCCCATATAGAAGAAAAGCACCGACAATGGATTAAGTCATTCAAGTCAGAAAATGAGATAGAGAACAAAGGATCCTCAGAGGACCTCCTGTCGCATTTACCAACAACCCAGGTCTACGAAACATGGGAAGACGAGCCAATCATCAGCCAGGATGTTTTGGAGGCGAGAAAAAAGTGTCAAGAGAAAGACGACAGCCACAGCACCATATCACGTCTTGCCAGAGCAAACACCAGAAGGAGAGAACAATTGAGGTACTGGGAGCGACATCCGTTTAGCAAAGATATCGAAGAGGTTGTTTCAGTCACAAACAAGGAGCCGCGTATTCCTTTTCGAGGTCTGGATTTGAGTAAAGACAGGGGGGCTGAAAGGCCCAAATCGCTGACGTCGGTTCCTACTGTCCAGAGCTTCTCTACGGTAGCGAGGTCAGCCATTGATGAGACGAATACTTTATCAGGGCGGCCGCGAACTGTGTACGCCGCTTCGGTCGTTACGGGTCGACAATCCGCTCGTGTTCCCGATATTCCCAAGGCAGCTTTTAGGGAGGATCAAGTGGAATGCCCATTTTGCCATGTAATGCTCGACTCGGCCACAATAAAATCGAGAATGTCTTGGAAGTAAGTGACAAAAGGACATTGAGATATTCAAGCGTCTATGGTACGGATACTAATAGAATCGCAGGCGTCATGTCTTTCGAGATTTGCGGCCTTATTCCTGTACATACGAAGACTGCTCCAACCCGGATAAGATGTACGCGACACGCCATGACTGGATCTACCACGAGATGCAAATGCACAGACGACAATGGAAGTGCCAAAAGTGCGGAGTTGGCTTCCATAGCAAAGGCTCGATGGCTGATCATTTAAGAGAGATCCACTCTGAATCTGTGGCTACTCAACTATCAATATTCCTTGAGATGAGTGAAAGACCAATAGACGATGATTATCGCATGAAATGCGTCCTGTGCCCAGCTCAACTATCGCTCAGCCGTCTGCTGGAACATCTGGCCCAGCATATGGAAGAGATTGCTCTATTCGTCCTACCGTCACTCTCCGATAATGATGAAGACGCAAAGTCAGATGCTGCACGTTTGAGTCGAGATCGCGACCAGAATAGTCGAGTGGAGAGCTCGGCCAGCAGTCTCGGCTTTTCTGAAGTTGATTGGGACAAGAGAAACTCTACATCTAGCTGGCAATGCGTAAGTAGATAGAAAGCATGTCACACTTCAAAGCATACTAACCTTGCTCAGTGCAACTGTTCCCACGGCTGGTTTCACTCCAATGTTAACATTTACTGTCCTAACTGCAACGTCCCTCGCTGCGAAAGATGTGACATTTCGCTACAGCAACATCCCAGTGACTTTGAAAGTCTTACTGAAAGCCAGGGTCCCAGAGACGAGGGCCAGCAAAGCGACCCCGGCAGCGCTGATTCTCCCAAGATAGACAAGTTCCAGCAACGTGAGCAAAGGACAAAGGAACTTGAAGCTGAAGTAAAAGAGAAAATGAACACTCTGGGTAAAGAGGACAGAGAGACTCTCGAACCCATGAAAAAGCTCATCGTGGCCTACGAGGAACTTGGAGAATACGAGGCAGCGAAGGAGCTCGGCATCCAATATATTGAGGGTTGTAAGAAGGTGTATGGAGAAGCAGATCCCTTGACGATGGACGGTGTCCTAGACCTGGCCTTCTGCCACAGGAGGTTGATGGATCTCGATGAAGCAGAGAGACTTATCCTGGAAGTACTAGAAGTAGACAAGAGAGAGCGAGGTGAAAAGCACTGGGACACGCTCAGAACCCTGAGAGACCTATCCAAGGTCTACATCGAGGCAGATAAGTGGGACGACGCTGAGGAGATTCTGACGAAGACTGCGGAAACTATGGCTGAGGTACTTGGCGAAACTCACGGAAGCACGCTGGAGGTAAAGAGTGAGCTTGCTCTGACATACGCCAGGCAAGGCAAACTTGGAGATGCTGAAGAGCTTGGAAGCCGGGCTTTGGAACTAGCCAGGCTGAACGAGCCGGACGACTACGTCATGTTCAGAGCTCTGGATAATATGGCTCGAATTTACAGGAGTCAACGTCGGAAGGAAGAGGCTTGCGCCGCCTTGCGAGAAACGATCGATGTGAACATCAGGAGGTATGGGGCGGATTCTCCATGGACAGCAGGATCAATCGAGAAGTTGAGTGATTGGGAGAATGAGGATTGGGATACATGACCAATTTCGGAATGCAAACATATCTGATAGACCTTCCACCTGAGATGATTATGACACTGGCTCGACTGTGCAGTGATTCTTCAAGTTATTACTAGAGGCGGGGTTTGCATGATTGTTGCTGATATTAGGACTATATAACGTTTCACCAACAATGTCTATGCGATATTGCTGCGATCCGATTCTTCTCCCATTCGGATCTTTTCCTCAATAATAAAAGCCTCTTGTTCCCTCGCACTCTTCTCCAAGTCGAGGAAAGACCATATGCCGATCGCGCTCACCAAGCTCAGAGCAAATAAGAAGTAGAAAGGAGCGCTATTGTTTGTACCTCCGGGAGTAGCATCGATAATAGCACTGCTGATAAAAGGTCCAATGAAACTTGACGATTTGCCAATGATATTGAATAGAGAGAAGAAGAGGAATTCGTGACCTCTGGGCGTGACAGAACTGATCATGATTTGAGAGTAACTGTACCATGGACAGACAAAGAGCCCGTAGAAGGCTTGATACAGCCAGATCTCCCAGACATTCTTGAAACCGAACTTATCAGTCCAGTTACCAATCATGCCCCAGCCGTCCAGAAGGATGATGAAAACCATGACGGCATTGAACATGGCTTTGACGCTGAGGTTGAACTTCTTCTGGATGAGCCAAAAGGCGCCGATTCCGACGGCTTGAGCAACAATTCCGACGATGAGAAGGTACGTCAAAGTGAGCGTCTCATAGCTGACAACCTGATTTTGTAGCGTTCCAATGACTGTCACCGTGGTGTTTAGTGAATCTCCAAGAAGGAAGTACCCGACAAGGTAGATCAGGCTCTGTTTCAAGTGCCAGATCTGTGTGAGAGCCTCCCAAAGCTGCCAGAAACCGACCGTAACAATGTTCAAGTGATCCGGAACCTTCATACCAGGGCGCTTCTTTTCGAGGATAAACCAAGGGATTGAGAGGACCAGCCAACAGGCTGTGGCAAAAGCGACTAGTACGGAAAGTCCCCAGTTGTTATTCTCGGGACTCTTGTCGACCTTGACGCCGAACATGACACCCACGATCATGGCTAAAATGACGACTTCGCCGACGGATTGGATGTAGAATGCGACGTTGCTGAGCCTGCTTCTCTCCATCTCATCCTTCCGGTCCATCTCCTGCTGCGTGATCTCGCCCGATTCAAATTGAAGAGCAGCGTCTTTCAGCTGTGGTGTGTTTCGAGCAAGCGCGGGAAATGCTGCAGTCCAGTACGTGAGAGTCATCTGGTATGCGATCAGACCGACGATGTACAAGCCGGTCGCTGTCTGCCATTTGCTCGGGTCATGGACGCCCAGCCAGCCAAAGCCGATTCCGTACGCCACGATTGACCAAACCAGTAAAATCCATCGTCGCCCAGTACCAAAATCTGCGTAAGCTCCAATGATGAGAAACAAGACGGCCTGAAGAGCGAAGGATATGCCGTTGGCGAGTAGAACAATGCTGTTGACATCTCGTTCACGACCTGCAAACGCCAGAAGACCGGTGTCCTTTGGCGCTGCCTGAGAGAGCAGGTTCTGAAAGGCAGTCGGCCCAAAATTGAACAACGCGAGTCCATTGGCACCGATGTAATAAGCATACCAACTCCAGATCTCCCATTTTGAAGTCTCAGGCATTTCGCCTTCTGCTAGTGCAGGCACTACAATACCTGCACTAACATCCTTCTTGACGGGTTCATCATGCAGGTCCTTGGGCCCTGTCGTCGCTGGATCTGAATTTGAGGCCATTTTCTCAAAGTCGTTTGCAGGGAAGAGAAATTGAGATGTCAGAGTCAAAGGCTGAACTTTCTCAGAAGGCGAGGGATTTTATTCTTCCATGTTGCAATACAGATGCCGTGTAACCGTTTGTGTGCCTGCAATGATAGGTAGATCGCTGTTTAAAGGTCGCTAGTGTCTCATAATTAGCTTCATCGCCCCATATAGTGGACTGTATCGCTCCATGGGGTTAGTGACCGCGGACGATTGATGCTGTGGAGATAAAGATCCTTCATTGTTATTTGCTGCTCGGAGGTTGCATTATGGAGATGGCAAGATTTAAGAATTTTATTTTGCCCCCCTGGGTCGAGAATTTAACAATCTCATATTTGCACCCAATTCCACGCAATGGATGTTGCCATTGGGGAGCCAGAGGAACCGGCTGTCAAGAGAATACATAACAGACAAAATGAATTCGTAATATGGGTGATTCAAAAAACACATAGTGTTTTGTAGTAAATTTCGCGATGATATGTAATGGAGGGAAAACCTCTTTTGTAGCTATCAGTTGACAATACGCAGCCATAAAATGAAATAGATTAAATAACATTCCTCCTAAAAGTAGATCATAAAACATTATGCATGCAAGTCCTGGCATCATGCGCAACCATCAGACTTGTGAACAAGAGCCTGCGGGTCTTCCGCCTGCAAGTAGCTCTGTTGAATTAGAAACTTGACGTTGCCCAACTCTCCGGTAAAGAACTGTGCCCCAAGACCAGGCTGACCGAACCAAGGGGCGATAGGTCCTCCTACGACAGGTAGCGGCTTGATAACACGATAAACGTGGTAGTTGTAAGGAAAGTCGGGAGTATCAGGGTTTGTAGCCAGATTCGATGGAGGAAGAGCCCGTTGTGAGTAGGGAGCGGCAGCTGCAGAGATAAAGGATCCTATCATCGAGTTAGAATGTCTGGGTCAAATCCTGGTAACGCAAAACTGACCGTATTCACTTCCAAATCGGTCTACAAGTGTTCCGACAGGAAGGACCATGCTTCCGTTGATGGCATTGCCTTCAGCATCAAGTTGGAAACCCTGAGTAAAGTCAGTATAATTCATAGACGGAAGAGTACTAGCATACATTCTGAGGAGGGTATCTATAGGACCCCTTCTCATCGGTCCATGTCAATAGAAACTGAGCCGGCGTCAAACCGCCAAATCGGTTGTAGCTCTCAACGAAAGTACTCAAAGGTAATTTCTTGGGAAGCTTGGTGGGACCGAGTCGAGCATCACGGCAGATGTACTCCTTGGAGTTTGAACCGCCGTCGCGTGTGCCAGTGCAGTCACATGCCGCTCGCTCTGCCACGATTGGGTTGGGAAGAGCTGAGACGGTGGAAAGGCACAGCAAGGATGAGAAGAGGAATGAAGGAAGCATCTTGGCAGCAGTAGTAGGTAAAGAGTCGCGAAGGTCAGTTGTTGCGTAGAAAGGTCGGTGGACGAACCACTGCTTTATATAATGAATAGCCCATGTACCACTCAAGATCTTACTCCGGACTGTTTGTCTGTCGTGTCTGCTGAGATCTGCAGTGATCTCCGCCATCACTCGGGCGGTCAAAGACGGGTCGTCCGAAGCGAGCACAATGTTTCACTCATCACTGCCAGGGTAGTGCAAACTAATGCACGAATGTCGGCAAATGGGACTCTGAGAGATGCATGGCCAAGCTCGTTGCCAGGGTCGCAGGTATTCGTACTGGATGTCAATCTGACAAGGCCTGTGATTCAGCTATGAGGGTCCCCGAAATGACGACCGGGAGGACCATCACGTCTCACTCCCTCTTGCTTGTCTTGGACTTGATGAGTCAGAAATTGACTTTATTCTCCACAGTCGAGTACCGCTACTTGGACTAAATCGGCTGGGTACATGATGACTGGGGATACAATAGCATGTTGGCTCAACAGGATAGCTGCATGCTCACCTAATATCACTGGGCGCAGTTCTCTTTCAGCTACGGTATGCCCGCCAGCAGACCTTGCAGGGGTTGAGTCGTGGGCGTAACTTGTCAGATTGACCTGAGAGCTGAGAATTCAGGTGGCTGGCTGGCTTGGCACAGCACCAGCCTCCGATGCTTCAAAGGTGTAACTTTGATGAGGAAAACCTTGACCTTCATGATCCCGAGCGCGCCAACCTCCCTTTACTACCCTTCGTCTTACGTACTGAAAGCCTTCATGCACAGTTGTTCGTGTAGCGACTCAAGCAAAGCCTTCGGACAGGGAATTTTTGTAGCCCCATTGACCAGGTTCCGGCGTGATCTCAAGAAAAGGCCCCCTTCCAGCCCGACGTGAAGAATCCTAGAAGGTCGCAAAAATGCAGAGCCTCAAAACGGTAGCTACATGGCAATTGAGTCTGCTGTGCGATGAGTAAAAAATGCAAAAAGGAAATGCTTGATGAGACTGGGACTCGAACCCAGGAGGATTGCTCCACCAGGAAATTAGTGTTAAGGTTAACCTTAACCTGGCGCCATAACCAACTCGGCCATCTCACCGATTTGCTTGCTGACAAAGCACAAACTGCAATCTATATACCTCTTACTGCAGTAGGGACGATGAACTTCCGATGTAAGCAGATTGCTTTCGTTGATATCTATCTACCGAGTCTCACGCTGGGATACCCCAAGCATTGACCCTTGTGCATTGATCAATGTCAATGCACGACCCAAGCAGAAATCATTCTGGGGTCCTTCACCAAAAAATACTTCCCAGTTCCCGTCTTAACACCCCTTAGTGTCCGTACTTGGGTTTGTCCTTCTTCACAAGGTCCTTGAACAAAGCTGACATGCCAGCCCAAATCTCCTCACCCGACTTGATGATCTGCTTGGGCGGGAGCACGAAGCCGTCGCCCGTCAACCTACCAGGCCGAAGCTCAATACCCCAAGCGAGTTCAGCCCCAGCAACATCGAAAACCCAATCGCTGCTTCCACCCGAAGTCTGATAGATAGTCTGGCAAGTTGGACCATAGAGAAAGTCGCTTCCCGAGTTATCTTCAATTGCAGCCGCAACTTCTCCTGCGAGCTTCATCTGGTAGTTGGTGTTTGTCGCGTTGAGGTCGCAGGTGTAGCCGTAAGGCAGGAGGATGAGTTGGCTGTATGAATGCCAGTCGATGTAGGAACGAATTCCTGTCTTCTTCTTGACGGCCAGGGCGTGGCTTGTGAGAGCCTTGATTTCGGGAGTGTCGCCAGGTTTACGACCTCGGTAGGTCTCATCGCAAGGGTTTGTGGAAGAACCGCCAGGAATATCCCACTTGTAGGGCCAGTTGCGGTTCATGTCGATGCCCACACATTTCTTGTCATCCTTGGAACGGTTCTTGCGCCAAAGCCTGTCAGACTTGATGCTGTAGACGAAACCTAGATCACAAAAGTTAATATATGCGTTGTGGCTTCTGGATTGAAACGTGGTAAACTCACCATCGGGGTTGACGATTGGGATGATGTAAAAGTCATGAGTGTCGATGATTGATCGAACGAGCTTCTCCTTGTTACCGTAACCTTGGACCAGCTTCCAAGCCAGGTACTCGACTGTCTATAGCAAGCGTTAGAGCTTATCAATTTAATTGCTGGAGAACAAGTATCGCTTACCATGCTGCTAATCCACTCACGAGCGTGGACGTTTCCATGCCAGATAATGGCTGGGTTCTTGGCCTTGCCGCGCTTGCCCCAGAGGTGGATGCCCTTGATCTCTCGACCCTCAACACTCTTCCCGGTGGTGAAAACCTCGGAGTTCTTGGGGAACGATTTCTGCAAGTCATTGAGGAACTGGGTGTGCTGTTCGAAGCTGTGGTAGGACTTGAAGTAGGACTGGTCGGGGTACGCAACCTTCTTACTTCCATGAGTGCGAGCAGCTATGGGGTGTTAGCTTGCGGTGATTGTCAGAAAAGAAGGGTTACTGACCGCTGAGTTCTTCAAAGCTTCCCTCCTTGGCAAACTCTTCGTCCATGTCGCTGATGAAAAGCTTGACGTTCAAGTCAAGACCTTCAAACTTGCCAAGGCTTTTCGGGTCAACCGCGACTTCAATAGCATCGTGATGCTCGCCGATCGGAATGTGATTAATTCCACGCAGGGTCTTGACGACATCATCGTGGGTAGAGCCAGCAGTATCGATGGAGTATGCCTTCCAGTTTTTGTAGGATGTTTTGGCAAAGGCCAAGGGGATCAAGGTCGCGATGGCAATGCTGAACCGCATGTTGAAAGAAGACTAGTATAGGAAATGGCTAAATAATGATGTGAAGTGTGAAGGATGAGAAGTGAAGAGTGGGTGGTTGAGAAGGAAGAAGACTGCCCTAAATACTTTTTCTTGTGCCTTGGCTGCTGCTCAGAGAAGTGAGGAAGGAGGAACGACAGTGAATCGCTGGCACTGCAGCCTATTGGAAGTTCGACCCTTGCTCCCGCCCCAGAATAGGTTGTGTGTTGGTCGAGAGTAAGACAACGAACAATAGGAAAGATGCCCTGGTAGGTTCTGCGGAGACCGAAACATGCATGGTTCACTGACGGGGAGAGGCCTAGCTTCTGCTGTTGGTGGTTTTATATTGTTCTCTGCCGATCATTTGCATCTGGAAGCTCTCTGGAATCACCAAATATTTGAAAGCTGCAGATGATGTTTCAGAATCTTCCAATCAGAAGTGTTTGGAATTTAACGTCCAACAGAACAATGCAACGCCACCCACGCCTCAACCGCTTTAGCTTCCTCTACTATCACCAACGAACACGAGGCGCCTTCCCTTTTCCCATAAGTGTTCTCCGCTGGTGCCTCATCTGTTGCTTAATCCATCTTGTTGGCTCATGACCCACGTTGTCCCGCGGACCATTTTCAACACTCCGGATATGGCGTTGACCAACACCTAACTCTGAGTCTCGTCAAGCCTGGTCTTGGCTATACAACCATTTCCGGGCACTTGAACGATTTGGGCTTTTCTACCTCTTACCAACCACTCTTGTGCGATACATCACTGTAATCCAGCCACTTCTTAAACAGTATACTATGCCTGTGTTCCTATTCCCCGCCTCGTGTAGCCAATACCTTAGCCTCTTTTCCCTGTAATTAGCCTCAGCCATAAGCCGTCGTATTTCTCTATTCCGAGATAGATGGAGGTCCCCTTCCATTTCCAAAATCTACCAACATGTCAAAATACGAAGCTAAGACCGCCTTCGGCGCAAAAGCTAGTCTTGTCGCCTAGAGTCGCATGAGCACGTATTATGGGTGATAATATTTTATATCTACGCATCAAACGGAAATCGTGTCTTGCCCTAGATATCATGAATTCAAGGTGCAGCAGCTATAAACTTATTATTTGAGTAAAGTTGGAAGCTTGTCAGATTATTTGCAATATTCGTTCATGCAATTTCTCACGAACCCCCTGTCTGGGCTTGTCGCATCCAATCGTCTTACGGCGATCTTCGAAACACCAGAATTAAGCGTCTGAACACGAAAAGACTATTTTTTGCCTCCTCTAAGGTTATTCGCGGCGGCTTTCGGGTAGCTTGGCAATGATTTATTAATTTCGGAACGTCAACCATGCAGTAGCCATGGGAGCGCCGAGGTCATGAGTTATACCGATCTCTTTAATCAATATTATAGAAAATGACAATACATATCACCTATGATCGGCTATCTTCAATACAGATAAGAACGAACAATGTTATATGGCAAATTAATGATCAATTTGGAGCTTTGTGGCTGACGACCGGAATATCATTTGAGTAACAACAGTATCATCTAGTATAGGGTACCAAATCTGCCCAGGATGCTAAGAACAACGGTTTGCGCCTCTTTCTACGGGTGGCGTTCAATGTCTGCTTTTATAGTGATTTTTCTTCTACGCATTGGCATTAACCACACGAGACTTGGACCATGGAGAGGTATGATTCCACGAGGTTTACTATTTGTGTCGCTGAGGGCAGTTTGTCTTCCAGGAATCCAGCCACATAAAGGTATTAGCAATAAATAGGCCAGGTTGTATTAACAAAGACAAATCGCTAGGCAATATCTTGGATGCTTGATCATTCATGACGTTGCGCAGTGAAATCAGGCTCAAGTTGCAAGCCCAATTGTTACACAATTACAGTGAATATGCGTCTTGAGCGTTGTGAGTCGTGCAACACACATTCTGAACCAGCGGAATGAGGTCACCACTGCAGTGCCAAAGATGTCGATTACGAACCAGGCTGCGATTGCTAAGCCAGTGAGAAGGGAATGTTTCACGATTGTTGGATTCGGATGCTTTGATGGATGGTGAAACAGAACAAAGATGTGCTTCATTGACGTCAATGATCTGAGGTAATCATGTAATAGTAAGCGCAGATAAAAAAGGATCATCTCGGTGAAAATGTTGTGCGGACACCGATCGGTCTTTTGCAGGGCTTATCTTATCGACGCTCTTTTCGTCTGACCGAAGGATTTTATTGGATGAGCAACAGTTAGTCAGCGGAACTTTACAAAAGACCGCTCTCCTTAATCTTCCGCGCCCCATCAAAGGATTCACGATTCTTTATCTATCCGGATTTTAGCGCCATCTTCGGTGTTTAAGCCTGCGTTCTCCGCCGTCGCGTCGCGAACGGTCTTCGCTCGAGACCCTGAACCCCTGTAAGCTTACTGGAAGAGTGCAGTAAACTGGGTCACTGTGGGCTGTTTCATCGCCGTGGACTTTGTTAGCTCGCTCTTCGGACATGCAAACATGACCGACACATGCGAAAAACGTCCAGGCGGCTCAATCGAAATCGCACCATGATGGATCTTTTTTATTTATACTGCCTGCAATCTCGGCATAATTAATTCTACAAACTAACGATTTATCTTTTGTGGCTCCATACTCCCCATTAAAATAAATACTTCGCTGGTCCCTGCAGTTCCATACAAGCTTATTCCCATTTAGCTTTTTTTGCACATCATCTCTCGTCCCCAGCGACCATAATGGCGGCCAACGATGTAGAAAATCAGTCGTCATCCCCTGCTCCCACGTTACACGATGAGCCCACTACGGATGACAATGAGCGACAAGGCATCAACTCACCAGAAATGAAAGCCAAGAGAGGACTTGTCATCAAGATCCTAACTGGAGTCATGGTGGCTATTCTCGTCATCTTCCTTGCCGACCTTTCATACCTTTTCGGTTCATCCTTTCGAACGAACGAACGAGTATCCGCCCTTAAGATCCTTGTCGTCGATTATGATGGTGGTGCTGTTGGCGAGTCCGTCGCCAACGCTTACAAGATGTTGGAGGACAAGCGTTTCCCATCTCTTGAGTTCCACTCCGCCGACGAATACCCCGAGACTTCAGATGTCAAGAAGAGCGTCTGCAAGGCTGATTACTGGGGTGCTCTGTATATCAACAAGGGTGCTTCCGACCGTCTGGCCGCTGCCTATGAAGGTGGCTCTGCTGCTGAGAACTACAACCCAGCCGACAGCATCACTTACATCTACAACGCCGCTAGATACCCCACCGTCGCTTCCGGCTATTTGATCCCCAACTTCCAGGCCATTGTCGGCGCTGCTCGTGGCGGTTACTACCAGACCCAGGAAGGCCGCTCTGCTCTTCGCAGTGTCAACACCAGCGACCCAGCCGCTGTCGAGGCCTACCTCAATCCCATCACCAGCACACCCGATGTCATCCGCCCTACCAACCAAGGCTCACGAACCCTGTACAACACAATCAACATCGTCATGGCTATTCTCGGACAATTCTTCTACGTCCTCGCCATGAACGGCATCTACGACAAGTTCGGCCTCCACAAGAAGATGCGCGTCCGTGATGTCTGGGCCATGCGCTTCATCAACGGCAAGATCTTCTCCATGCTTTTCGCCGTTGTTGTCACTGGATACATCTGGGCTTTCCGCGAGGACTGGGGCGTCAGCGGTAGTCAGTGGGCCCTGACGTGGTTGACATTCTGGCTGTTCATGGACGTCAACTTCCAGGTTCTCGAGACTGTCATCGGCAGTTTTGTACCTATGCCTCTCACACCTTTCTTCCTTCTTACCTGGTTTATGGTCAACGTTGCTTCTGTCGTCTACCCCTTTGAGCTTACCGCTGGATTTTATCGCATTGGCTACATCTTCCCTGCCCACTCTCTCTGGATTGTTCTCATCCAAGTCTGGTCTGGATGTGGCAACTCTCTGCACATTGGCCTACCTATTCTGTTTGCCTGGTGGGTTGTTGGACATGTTACCGCTTTCTTCAGCGTCAAGAAGAGATGTTTGGATCAATCGAAGCCTCAAGCTTCCGAGGAAGGAAAGCAAGAATAAGGAACAAGCGATGTACTTAACGACCAATCTTGATGTATTATGATATCCCATAGAATAGGCGCGCCACTCATTGTGACGTCACTCAGATAGACTATACTTAATATGTACTTTACCACCACTCAATACTTCCATGGTCACCATGTTTGTGAGCTTGCCAGACTACTGCCTTTACTGCTCGTCGATTCGAGGCAATCCCAGCTAATCCGACTTTCGCTACATGGCTACTATTGTCGTTGACTTGACAGAATATGGTCACATCGATATATTTATGCACCTGAACAATGTTGAAATTGTATAGCAAACAGCCCAAATTTTGACAATCTGACAACTCCATAGGTATCGTGATTAAAATGCAAGACGGACTTTCAGTTTGTCATCCTTGACAATCTCCTGCTCCTTCGACATCAACTCTGGCATATCCCAAGTCAAGTTGATATACCTTCCAGCCAACCACGGCCGTCTTTCTGATGCCAAGTACACCAGGGAGTTTCCAGTCAGTTCAGGAGTATCAACGAATGCTAAAGTGTTTGTTAGCCAATATTAACAGGAAAGTCGAGCAAGGGAGAACAAACCTGGTCTCAATGTCTCAGGGATACCCTCAATACCACCAGACATCTCTGACGGAGCATTGCCAGGATGAACACAGTAAGATACAATGCCCTGGTCTCCATATTCAACCGCGATGAACTCGGTCAATCTCACGATCGCCAGCTTGGAGATTTGATATGCGCTGATAGTGGGCGAAATAAGATGAGCACCAACGCTAGCAATGTTGATGATGGTCTTGGTCTCGGACTTGAGAAGCAGAGGTGCAAGAGCCCGCGCAACAAGGTAAGGACCAAAGACGTTCGCGGTTAGAGTTGTCAGCCAATCAGCAGGATCAGACTCGGCAATAGAAGCCAGTTTCATGAATGCTGCATTGTTGATCACAACGTCCAAAAACCCGAATTTCTCATCAATCTCTTTTGCTAAAGCATCAACGCTCTCTGGAACTCCAACATCGGTCTTGATGGTCAATACCTCAGGTTCCGGTCGTCCTGCCTCTTTTGCTGCAGCTTTGATGGCTTCAGCGGTCGTTGACATGTCTGATCGTGAGGCAACTACGAAGCGAGAGGCTCCAGCCTTTGCGAAAGAAACACACATGGCTCGACCGAAACCTCGGGATGCTCCCGTGACGAGAATGGCTTTGCCTTTGAAGTTGAAGTTGGTTGGGTCAATGGCGGGATAGGTGTCAGAGTGGACCTCGGAGGTAACATCATAGTCGCCTTTGAACAATTAGACTTGGCATGGGAGTAATCAAATAGAAGCACTGCTAACCTGGGCCTTCAAGAGGGTTGGGAGTTCCTTTTGGGGGAGGCATAATGGTATACGTTCGATTTGAGGTATTGAAAGGAGCTTATAGAAGTTTATGCGCTTGAAGAAGGAGATTGAGAAGATTGAATGGACCTTAGACGATAGTTCCTGGGGACCGGTTTATATCTATCTTCTTAGAGCCGATTTCTTGATGGAGACGAACAAGTATGGCTGGCCTCGCGACCGACGGAATTTCCGACCACCAAGTACAACACTCAGCTTACCAATCATCGCAATATATTTTCTGCATCCAAGGCATCATTCAAGTACATAGGTATGACGTCGAGCTGCATTGCATGGATTTCTCATCAGTACGTCTTGTAAACGGAGGCGTAATTCTAATCTGGACAATCTTTCCTCATTCAAAATTGCGAAGAACTATGAGGATAATCATTGATATTCAAAGTAACACGGGCTCGCGTTCAGTTGTAGTAGTCACTCCAGCGAGCAACTCCTCCCAAGTCGAATCATCAATTCCTTCCAAATCCAACACCGCATCTGTCGCATTGCCAGAACCCGTGCTCGACAAGTATCCTCCAGAACTACCCATCTCCGATGTCGAACACGCCGCATCAAGAGCGAAATTGAGAGGACCTTGTTCAAGCCCTTTTGTCTGGTCATAAGCAATAAAAACTGCCCATATCATGTCCGAAAACCCAAACATGATATCAGCCTCGTCACCAGTATTCTGCACAAGTGGCGAGAGATTCTTGAACTTGGCTCGCAAGCGCTTCGCTTCGCCTTCTAGATCAGCTGCCCTTTCTATAGTACTGGCGTCGTAGAGAGAAGTTCCAGGGTACGAGAAGTTCATACTGTTCAGAGCAAGTCCTACGTCTCGAAATATCTCTGGCCAGATTTTACCAGCATTTGATAGACATGAAAGCGTCCTGCAGACTTTGGCGGTGGTGTAGAACGTGATGTACCAGAGATCTTCGTCTGGGCAGTCTATCACGGCATCGTTCAAGGCCTTACAGTTGCGCAGTAGGTTGAACAAAATCGAAAGTCGGGTGCTTGTAGACAAAGAAGGATTGCTCGTCGCCAAGGAGCTGGCCATTCCTGAGTGGTCCCAAAAGTCGTCATGCAATGAAACCTCGCCTATCAATGTATCCAGCAAGTACAATTCGACTTTGATCGCGACTATGATACTGTTAGTAATTGTTCTGGTTAAAGGAAGAGTAAAGTTTCAACTGACAGTCATTCTGGATTGCTGGCGGAATAGACGCTTTGAGTAACGTTGACTCGTTGCTTATTGTTTGCAAAGCCATCGAACTGACAAACTCGCCCTTGATTCCTGTGTTTTCCAGGTCATCGTACCCAAAGGTATCACATATTCGACGGCTTAGTTCGTTGATACGAACGAGATGGACAATGAGAATGTCACTCGGGTACTCTTCTCTCGCACCAAGAAGCTCCCAGCTTTGCTTGATATACCCGGTATAAGGTATCGCACAGCGTGTTCGAAACTTGGTAGAAACCCTGACGATTAGCATTCACTGTCGCGTTTCGGCTGAGGCAACTTACCAACTGGCAGTACAGTATGTTCCAAGAAGAGCCCGTAGTTGATCTGTAGAACGAGCTGCCTTTCGACCAGGCGCTGTCTCGTCAGGCCCGAGGTCCACTTTGCGTCTAGTGTTGTTCGGATTCTGGTCAAGACCCAGGTTGTGAACTAGTGATACACAAAGCTGTGCAAGTTGAACAATCTGTTGCTTCTCGTAGCTGAAAAAATATTGATACCAAGCGATATAAACCAGAACTCCTTGGAGCAGCTCCAAGCTGCTCTCAGATTGCATTAGTACCCTCTGGTGGGCTTGCATCTTGACTTCCTCGCCTATCTGTCGCTGAATTGTGCAATTGTTAACCTTCATGGCTGCCATGATGCACATGAAAAGAAATGGTTTGGTAGTTCTCAAAGCTTCGACGGTAGTATCATCTGAGATCGGGACGAAAGGAAAGTGAGGAACAGCTTTGGTTCGGTAGTTGTCCAGAAGTCCCTTAGCCTCATCAAGAGTCAGGAGTCCATGGTCAATCACATCTAACGCTTGACGTGGAGCGAAACTGCGAGGCAGTGAGAACCCAGGAAGCTGGTCCGTCCCAAGCAGATCTATGTCAATGTCGGCAGAAGATAGCTGTGTAATGAATCCACTTAGGGGAGTCCCCTTGGCTCTCTCAGTGAGCATGGACAGGACTCTATTCAGCCGCTGTTCCAACACCCTCGTACGGCTAGCAACTAGATTAGTCTCTTAGGTTATCCACTTGATACTGTTCTAGTACATACGATGCGCTTGAGGGGCTCTTTCGCTTCTCAACGACATTGAGATACGTGCATCGCTTGCCAAGGCGATTGCAACGCTGACACTCGTCAGCTGAGAGGGGGAGGCATTTCGACTTGACCGACGTGCAATTGACACATGCTCTTCGTCTCACACCAACAATCTTTGATGAACTATCGGTTGGCATTTCGTATACTCGTATAGAGAATGTCACCGAAAAAGAATCGTGAGAGTTTAGTTGCGAAAAGTCCCTATTAGCAAGCAAATCACTTCCACGGACTGTCGGAGTATACGGAGCTTCCGTCGGATCATTTGACAAACAGGTATGTGCAGGATGACGTTTTTTTCGTATTATTTGCAGCTGTTGTATCAGGGTCAGTGCTTGAAGGCTGAATGCTGACAGGTCCCGGAGTTAGGACGGCTTGCAGGGTGACGTCTGTCAGCATTGAAAGGCCAATAAGCATACTTTTGCCTAACCAGAAACAGTGCTTATGCTGCGACGAAGGATTTGGAAAGTGACAAATTGGTTTTAGCTCACACGATACCCACCGCAGCTCAATTATTACACCATCGAAGCTGGTTTGTCTCAATCGAACATGCGAAGTTGATAGATTCACATCAAAGTCATGATCAGAGCAATCGCATAGTATTCCAAGAGATTATAGCATAATTCTTGAGCCTCCTCAATATTCGATCTCGGCCATCATAACTTGTCCTATGAGGCCAAAGCAGAGTCTGTGTTGATCAGTTCGTCAAACACGACCATCTCTTCAAATCTATCCGCCATGGAATGCACCTGCGCCTCACTAGCCCTATTAGATCCAGGATCGAAGAGGAAACTCGTAAAGGCTTCTGCGGCCGCCGCGTGATGCTCCCCACTCTGCTCAATGCCCCGCAGAAGTCTCTGCGCTTCCTGTGCTGAAATAGCACTCTTGTCCATAGCCATAGACAAGAATGCTTTGGCCACATCGCGAAAGATCGGGTAACAGATATATAGGTCCTGCCAGCACCGCAGACAGAGATAGAAGTAATGCTGCCAGGACGGATCTTTGATGTTCTCGAGCAAAGCCAAGCTCAGTGTGAAAAGACCAGTGTTGAAAAATGATGTAAAGTCAGCTTCGGTGTATCTTGCGCGGTAGATGAATACGAGGTCTTTTAGCTGGTTTACCGAAGCAGTGTACACTGCTTTGGGATGACTGTCCGCTGAAGTCAGAGAAACGAATTGCACCGATCGGGGGGCTGTGATGAAAGGGCGTAATATGATGGTTGCTACAACATGGAACATGATACTAAGTCAACGTCAGAAGCGGCTGGCAGATCAAGGGCGCAGTGACTCACTGGAATATCATCACATCAGATTCACAGCCCTCAGTACGCTTCATGTCGCTTTGAAGGGTACTGGACCAAACCAGAAGCTTCTGATACTTAGCTTCAGCAAAGGCTAGTGGTACACGCTCTAAAATTGGCGTGCTGTTGGAGTATGTGTATACACCCAAGACCTCTTGAGTAATTGTCCAAAGCCGACAAAGGTTAGAAAAGGTAGTCCTCACATACGGCAGCGGCGGCACAGCCACGCCATGGGTCCGACGCTGTCCCGGGAGAGGGAATCTTGGAGGGAATCGTATCGGCTTGAGACGGTAGAAAATAACATGTATCCTAGAGTCGAGCAAAACAGTCAGGAAAGGTCCGGCTTCCGGTTAAGATCACATACGTTAGCATGCTGTATACCCCCCAGGCGATTTGCGAGGTTGCCCTCACCCATTCTGACGAGTCTAGACAAAGCTTGTTCGAGCTTGTATCATCGGCAGAGTCGCCGCAAAGACCTAAGTCTTCAGCTTTGCGGCGTATTGAAGCAGCCAGTTCTTGACCAAGCCCATCTTTACCCTCGTTGAGACAGGCGGCGCTGAAGAGGCCCATGGCCGCCAGAGAAATGAGCGACATCTCAGATCGCTCTCCTTGCCAGAGCATCTCGGCTTCTTCGAAAGCAGCAAGGCGTATTTCATTTGTTTGAGGCTTGATGGCTGCGTAACTTTGCTACTACCTTTAGCATACATATCGTAGATATAGCGATGTGATGAATTACTCACACATGCATAAAATAATATCGCACTGACAAGAAAGGGCGAGCAGAACCTTTGACGACACTCAACAAGGTCCTGAAGAAATAGATCAGCGTCAAAGAGTCCCAAAATATTGTGGTCCGTTTCAATGTAAAAGGAGATCAACGACGCGGCCACTTCATCCGACACAGGTACTTTGCTCCAATAGCCAATGTTAAGATTTTCCAGACGGCTGTCGCAATATTGCTCAGACGCTAAAGACGTAGGAGTTTGGCTTGAGCCTTGTGCCGTAGAGGGTAGAAGCTCCGGAACTTTGCTGAGCGCGGGTCTGATATTACTATCATCATTCTGTCTCAGTAGCCCTCTCAATGCTTGTATATCCGGTGGTGGTGGCAACCTTGGATAGGCTGTACTGAATTGCGCAGTAAGCTCGAATTCAGCATCAGACCCTGTTGGCGGAGCCACGGCCCGGGCGAGGCGAAGGTCTGAAGGGCGCATTGCCAGACTATTGCTCCGTTGCACTGCGGAAATAGCAGTGGGCAGATCTGAATTATTCCGAAGCTGTTGAAGCATCCGTGTCGCTTTATCTAGAGGCAACAATCGTAGCAGGTTGATGACCTCGGCTTGAACCCGCTGATTCCTTTCACTATTTCGAAGACGATTGAACATCTCTTCTCCTTCTGGATCACGAGAGCTCCGGAAATTTCTGTATTCACATTGGACTTGAGCCCTTTCGCAATGTTTGCAAGTCGGCTTCACGCCATTGCACTGTGCTAATAATTAGACAAGAACATGCACGTCGTGAAGGTTGCACTCACACTAATCTTTTTGGTTCGGCACCGATTACAGGCGATGTGCTGCACGGACCGTCGTCTCTTCTTGCTATCGGTCTCTTGTACATTCACATTGATAGTGGACGCATCGTTTACTCGTTGCCCAGGATTCGGTAGAATGGGTTTGTATATTGAGTCCATCTGAAAATGGCGATACTGAATATTGTTGAGGATTTGTTTATGGCGACTTGAAGGGAGGAGAGAAATGCCAGATGCTTCATATGTGTCCTTATGTCAGCACTAGACGAGCCAATCATTGTCGCCCGGGACTCATTCCGTTTGCTGATGGAAGTGCTCCGAGGACGGGAGACTACTCCGAGGCTTCTGATTGGAAGAGGAAGACCAGAATCACGATGCATATCAAGTGTTGCGTTGAAATGATGGGAGTTACCCAATATACATTAAATCTAATTACATATACAGGAAACGAACACATTATTTCTCATACCATCCACTACCCACAGCCTTGGTCTTAGCAGGACCAACGTACTTCTTCTCATAAGCAGCAAACTTCTTGCTCGCAGAAGAGCCCTCGGCATCGGGGAAATCCACCTTGCAACCCAAAGCCTTATATCCAGGCACCAATGTCTCCGAAAGTCCATTGAGGACAGATTGAAGAAGCTTGACAGAGTTGAAGAGCTCAGCAGGGAAGTTGGCATAGATGGCGTTGTATATGAAACAGCTCAAGCCCTGAGGATCCTTGGGAAGATCAAGTGGGCCAACTACCCAGCTTCCATCAGCACCAGATCCTCCCAACGCTGGCTGAGCGTAGAGGTAGACGTCAAGAATCCCTCCAACGGCCTCGACGATGGTCATGGGTGTAGCACGGCGATACCAGCCTTGCTCGGGGATACGTTCAGGAACGTGAGTATAGTCAAGATCCTTGTTCTTCCACGCATCCTTCTTAGTCGAGGCTGGTTTAGCACCGTAAAATGAAGTGATGGAAGCTTCGTTGGCGATACCACCAGCTCCAATAGTGCCATTGGAGAAGAACCCGGGCACAAAGTAGTATGCGCCCATCACCACAAAGGCACTGGGGGCGTTGAAGTAAAACTGCTTGTTGGCTACCTTGGAGTCTCGGTATCTGTTCTTGAAGTGTTCCTTAACCGCATCGACGTTGTAGGTACCGTCACCCTTGGATAGAGCCTGCTGGTGAAGCTGCTTAAAGAGCTTAGGTTGGAAGGAGATGTTGTCGCCGTTGAGATAGAAGTCCTCTCGAGTGGCAGATGCGTCGCCTTCGTTGAACTTGCCTGGGTTACTGTTAGTAATTGTTGCTCTTGTGTATCGAACGGACACTTACCATGACCAGCAATGCCAGATGGCTTGCCAAAGATCTTGTTCAAGGCACCATTAAGAAGGCCAACTCGGTTGTCGGGTCCACCGATGCTCATTTTCTGAGAAAGAATATCGCCACCATCAACATCACCGCCGACAGCGAGAAGAGCGGACAGGTCAGCACCCATGTTAAAGACCTTGGCCGTGCCAGCTTGAATCTGACCAATCGTGGCGATACCGTTTCGCGGAATATCTGCGGCTTGTCAGAACAGTTCCTCACTGCCATGTGCATCACTTACATCCATGATTAGCCAACGTGTTGAGACCAGGGCAAGGGCCTCTCTGGTCAGTCTTTCCTGGGGCCTTGAAAGGATGCGACTTCTCGGGGAACTTTTGCAAGCCCTTGACAGCCTTGTTGGTAGGGATGAGTCCAACAACGTTGTCTAAGACGGCCTCAACAGTGCCTCCAAGCAGAGACACAACGCCACCGACCAGTCCAGTCTTGAGTTGCCGGGGCTCATGTCGCTTCTCTTGTTGAACTTGTCCAGCTTGGTGTTCCTTCAACCGACGGTCGATCTCGGCACGTGCCTCGGGGCGGTTCATAAGAGCATCCATTCCCTCGGGTGCTAGCCAGGGGAAGGATAAGGCTGAGGGTGCGCAAAGCGCTGCGGCGAAGAGGGAGAAGCGCATGGTGGCAATGAGATGGGAAAGCTTATTCGAGAACCCCGTACTCTTCTCAATGCTGATCTGACTAGAACAGACTTTTGGTGGTCATTATATAGGTATCTCAGCATGATTATGGTACCCATTGTTCTCCATTCTCTCATCCCTACCGCAAAAAGGTCATGATGGTGTCTGACGTAGTAACACAACCCATTTCAAGTTGTTAGAGATCGTGCTCCATGCAATACAATCCAGATCAATGTCTTCGATCAATCGTGTTTCCTACTATTGGTTGGAAGAATGGGCAAACTATTGATTTTACTAGAACATTTTCGGTAATTCATCCGTCAATATCGAGTAGACGGGGGGCAATCTCCCGATGTAGCTATGCAACGGCTGATCGACTACGGGAGATTGAAAAGCGCAAGTGCCAATTGGTTCATATTTTGATGGAGAATTGACCGAGATCTTTTGTTTCGACCCAGAAGCAGGGGGCGTGCCCTGGTTTATTTGGGTCGAGCTGAGAAACAAGCTTGGAGAATGAAGAAGGATTCGGTGATCTGTATGTAACCTCGCCTACTTCGCCAGCCTCACAAGCTGAAGCCTGAGCTGGGGCACGGTGGATACTTAGAGGACCTGATACCGATGCTTTGGAACGCGATGAGGACGAGTAGCTAGAGATGAACGTAGTGCTTAAGCTTACCTTGAAGCAATTCTAAGGTTGACAAGGACATTCTAGGTTACCTATGTAAGCGTCACAGATCTCTCAGTCTCTCTCTCTTGCATTAACAAAGTTATACGTCGTAACATCTGATACGTCGTAACATCTCCTTTTTACACGGCACCTATCATCCGAACTTACGAACTCCTAGCTTCGGATATTGGGATACCCGTTTGTGTGCCCCATGGTACAGTGCCTTAGCGCCTCAAATTTTCCTTTTTATCAGGAACCGAGGTATGAAAGGAGTGGTGACACGTCTTGACGTAGAAATGTGATCATTGTGATCATTGTGACCAGCTCGGCTCCGGATCAAATTTGTTCTTTCGGCCGAGGAGGCAGACTCGATTGTCGGAAGAATTAGTGAGCCTGCTTGCTTATATTTCGGAAACTCTCTTTGGGAAATGAACTCTATCTCGAAACATGTACGCCAGTTGAGGCCGTTTGCAGTTGAACCGGTGGAGAATTAGCGGTTAGCTTGCTCGTAGCGAAGTCAAATAGTGCTTGTCAGGCTTGTCTTCTGTCACTGGACGCTTGGCACCGGGTTTATCACGAGGATAAGCTTCGGAGCGGCTCCACTATCAAATGATCGTTATCGAGTAAATCGAGATTGGATGATTTGATCTAGGGTAAGAAAATGCCTGGTCGCGATAAGTCGCACAACATTGAAGTCACGTTGCTATTTGAGCAGTTTGTATGCTATATCTACATGGTCGAGATAGAAATCAAGAGGAGATCATTATTTGCAGTGAAATATTTTTTTACTTTAGCACTGCAATTGCTGAGGTTGTGGTCGGGACAGTCACATACTTCCGCTGTTCTGTGGAATCAGTCAAACTTTACCTGTGTTTGTGTTGCGCGAACACTACCCGTATCTCTTGCACGTAATAGAAGGGCTCCAACACGAGAGCCCAGAAGACCAATAGTGATTGACGGTATGGAGAAAGCGCAAATAAAAAGGACCAGTGTCTATGTGTGAAAAAATGCAAAAAAAGAGTAATGCTTCAATAGCAGCTACTGGTTTCGATCCAGTGACCTCCGGGTTATGAGCCCGGCTGAGAGGGGTTAGTGCCTGATGAGATCTCGAATTTTGAGATAAACATACCGCGCTTCCACTGCGCCAAGCTGCTTTCGCTTGAGCTTATGTAATTCTTGTGACTTTTTGAAATAATATGTACCTTTACTGGGCTGTGCTGATTGAGACTTACAAAATAATGCCTAGCACTGCCTTGTCTTTGACGTCACAGGACCAGCACCAGCAGCTAAAAAGAGTCATATTTAATTGGTGCTTTTTCCATGGAACACGGACAACGCCTTGGTCCAAAAGCAATTCTGTCTTTGTTTTTACGCCACCTATTCACTGAACCAGCCAAATATACGGCATGCCCGGTGATTCCTTCATCAGTATCCGTAGTCGATTGTAATCAAACTTCTCTTCCTTTCCATGAGTGCACTTGAGACAAAGTCAGAATTGCGCTAGTAGAGTATCTTGAACAACACGTCTTGGCCGATCAGATCTATGACAGATCAACGGACTCGCTGATCCGCGGAAGCCGTTTGAGGCCGTGCTCCGCGTCTTCCCTCTTTTTGCAGTTTACGAGGAGCTTGGAGCATCTGGAGAAAATAAGGTGTGCAACGTTTGTCATTGTTTCGGGAGCTTCGGGGAAATGCCTTGTTCTGATTGGAGATGTCGTCCAGCTGAGTGCCATGATCCATGTTACCCAAGCCCAGCCTTTGTTCACAGTTGGCTGACGACCATGAAATTCCCTGCCGAAACCAAGGCCAAGCAAGCCTCCGTCTCAGTACCCCCGCAGATCTAGCGCTTATATCAGACCACCACGTCACGTCAAATGATCTCCCAGCCAAGGGATGGCAGTCAACCGGCACTTTAATATTCCCCGAGCCCTACAGAGTTAGTGCATCTGTCGATTAAATATCTTGCAGGACCGCGTTCTCTGCTTTGCACCGTTATTCGGTGCCTCATTTGCCATTTACCATGTGTTGTAACCATATTTCCCATCTATCTGTTTACCATATACCGTTATTGTTTACTGCCCAGCCATCATGTCTAACAGCAAGATGATGCGACGCTTCCGGACTTCGTCCGTGGGAAGAAATCTTTTTGGCATTTGGCAAGCTCTATTCGCACTCATCGTCTTCTTAATTTTCGTCTCGACATGGCTCGTACAGGGAGGGACTATCGATATGCCCGACTGGACGAAAGATCTTCGAAAGTATGATGGCGCCGAGTGGGATCGATACGCGACCATATTAATCGTAGCTACCTCCGTCTTCTTTACACTCACTATTGTCACTGGCGTGGCTCTTCTGCGGTCGGAGCAGCGAGGTTAGATTTAACCAGCAAATGCAAAACAAACGCGAAACCTTTTTTCCTTGGGTTTGACCAACGACGTGGCCTCTTTAATGGAGGGGGTCAAGGGAGGCGTTATGGCGCGGCAACGAAATTAGCCAACAACCCTGGAATGCGGATGCTACGACAACCACCGAGAATCGCAAATGCGACCGTCACTTTGTCTTACCCTGCTGTCCCCTGCCAATCCCAAGGGAACTCTACCCGGCCGAGCCGCTTATATATGTTGGAAAAAGTGTTCTCTCCTCTGAGAATGCCAGGCGATGGCACATGGTATTACCAAGCACTCCTGAGGGTAGGATACGTACGCGGTCCGTCACCCGCTTCAGAACAGTCCGACTTGGTCTTGTCGTGGGTAGGTCTCGCCTATCAACTAGGGCAGAAGGGACTCGGGGGTATATGGATGTGAGAGTGTGCCTGAAAGCCCATCACGACCTGGCAAACTCAAAATACAGTGGAACAAGACAGAGGGCCTCAGACAGGGACGAGTTCTGTCACAATAATCTCGGCGAATCGCATCGTCTAGGGTCGTAGGATTAAGTTTGATTGTCATTGGAGCTTACTTGAAAGTGTCGCCCAAGCATAGTTGGCGACACTCTCAAGAGAGTTCCGCTAACGACTTTATGATGTTTAAACAAAGATACCATGTATGACTAATGTATATAACTTCATGAGATGTATATAAACGGTGGATAATAGATTGCCCTTTATTTCACTCCACCCCAGCTTCCAACACAGCAAAAGTGCCAGTCTCAGAGTCGAGTTCCGCCAACGCATCATAAGGCAACGTAACCATCGGCACAGTATGTCCAATGTCAACGTTAAACAAAATGGGGAAGTTCTTCGACGCAAGGCGTCCCTCACAGAAAAGGCCCTTAATGATACCAGCATATGTCTCCCTATCCTCGTCTGAGTCATACCCGTACGGCCGTCCCACTACCAGACCTGCTGCTTCCTCAAAGACACCTTGGGCTATCAAATCCGCAAACGCCGCTTGAACACGGTGAGGTGGGTTCCCGCCCGACGCATCTTCGTTCGTAGCCGTCTCGAGAAAGACAATTCGGCCACGCCAGTCCGGGACTATAGCTTGAATTCCACCTAGACGTGCGACGACGGTGAGACAGCCTCCAAACAATCGGCCCTGGGCTTTACCAAGTCTCAACCACTGCCACTCGCTTGTTCTGACGACTTTTGGTGGTTCTGTTGAAGTTGAATCTGTAAAGAAAGGTGCTCCTCTAGGAGCATAGTATCTCGACCGTGGAATTTGACCAAGTGGTTCAGGAGATGCGATAGCACGCATCAGATTGTCCACGCAGAACGCCAGTGGCGTGTCCTTGTCGTTTATATCGTTGGGCTCACCAATTTCAGGAACAGCACCTGGACCATAGAAAGTGCGCAGGCCTGTCATGGAGTACAAGAACCAATGCAAGCCTGTGATGTCCGAATATCCCACCACGACTTTAGGATTGGCACGAATAGTCTCATGTAGATCTTTGTCCGCGATAAGAGCGGGAAGAAGCTCTGTAAAAGTTGTGCCGCCGATAGTGGTGATGATGGCTGAGATGCTGGGGTCTGAGAAGGCTGTCCGGATCTCGGACAGACGGTTCTCAATGCAGGATTGGATTCCTTTATCTTCGCTGAAGAAAGTCTGAACTTGGAAGCCCTTGTTTGTGAGGGCGTCTGTCGCTCGGTCTATGGCATTTGGGAGGGTGCTGTTGATCCGTTCTGATGGTGAGATGAAGGCGATCTTATCGCCTGGCACCAAGTGCTTTGCTCGGATAGGTGATGGCATGTCGAATAATGTGGCCTGGACAACGATGTTGTTCTCCACAGAGTTACTTTTAAGTGAAGCGGTCCCAAGTTATGACCTGCCGGTAAAGGTTGGGAGTGTTGAAGGAAGCGTGCAGTGAATGATGTAAGATCAAGAGGGGCTGGTGATGAGCGGATTTTAATATCTCCACCGACCACAATTGAACAACGTTATGTGACAAATAAAGGATTCATGTAATGTTTGGCATAAAAGAGCCCACTAACCCATCTTGTCCAATATTATCCAGATTTAGGGCGGTAAACCAATGGCACATAATTAAATATAGATTTGTAAGCCCAATGAAGCTATCACGCCCTTCGGATGTCCGAAAGTGCGGGTCACCCTACCAGATACCAGATACCATGTAACGCTCTTTTTATCCTTGCTATCTGCAATAAAAAAGACCGAATCGAATTCCCTTTTTGTCACGCCTTAGTGTCATAAATCATGTCATATCTTCGCCCATTATTTGTGTATCGACAATCGGAAATAGCGACATCGTCGTATCAAAAGAGTCGAACCAGAGCATATTTGGAGAGATGCCCAGGAAAGCATCAGTCGCTCCTTCCACATCAAAGTCCACCTGTCCTCCCTCCATCGTGAAGCCCTGTTGCCCATCTGTCATCTCTTGGTTCAGCGCCTGCCCAGGTCTAGGCGTCTGGGGTTGCGTTTGAAGCCCCTCAGTTGATGATATTCGGAAGTTCACCTCGCCCAGTTGGGAGTTTCTCAATGGTGATTTTCCAATGGTATGAATACTGCCAAAAAGACCGTTGACAAGATGACCTTGACGTTCCATGCGCAGTCTGGCCCGGTTGTCCATGTAGATATCGCATGCTCCCTGGAGATGGTCTAGAATCATCAAATGACGTTTTGAGACAGCATCATACCGGGCTAGACGCTCGAGAACACCTCTTGCCGCATGAAGACTCTTTTCAAGCGGGAAGGAGTTGTCGAAGTCGCCGAATATGGCCGCTCCGAGTACTAGCCCAGACACAAATGCCGAATTTCCTACTATTGGTAATCGCTTTGGTATGGTGCCTGTTTTGAAGAGGGTTTGCAGCAGGTCGACTGTTCGTACAGCCGATTCCAGGCAAGAATGCACAAGTACCTGATTAGATGAGGATGCGCGCTTGGTCGCCCGGTTCGAAGATTGCTCTGTTTCTTCAACATGTTGAGAAACCGCCTTGTGCAGAAATGGGAGTGATAGTAACATGACAGTCCAATGTCCAGTCAGCTTCAAGTGCATGATGCCGATGTTGGGCTGTTGGTTTCCGTCTGTGTCACGAATCAAGTCTTCCGACTCAATACCGTCCACAGCCAACCCTTCACTACACTGCAAAGTCCATCTTCGCATATGCTTGCTGATACGATCCAGTATCTCGGGCGATATCATCCTCTTGGCGTATACATCGGTAAGTATAGACTCAAAAATCATGGATAAGTCATTGCAAGCGGAGTAATTCTGTGAATTTGTCGTATCGCGTAGTTCAGATGTTGATGGAGGTCGACCAAGAGATGCGCTCATGAATAAGTCGAGAATGCGTATGCCTTTCCAGAGCTGTTCCCTTGCGCGACCCTCTGTCTGTGAGAAGAGGGAGGATATATCGTGTCGATGCAGTCCAATTGCATACGCAGCTCGCACTCCCATTCCAAGGTACATGAAGGCTGCGTTGCGGCGAGATGCACCCAGAAGATACATCGCGATGAGAACCAAGGCTTGGATGGTGATGATGCCTGGCTCTTCTACCAGAGTGTCGACTGTTAGGTACCGAGCGTAATTAAAGAAGGTCTCAGCCAAATCATCTTTATCCTCCGGTCCTGTCTGCGCGCCAATGGCAAAGACGAGGTAGTAGACACAACTGGCTGGGTCGGCAATGTCTTGTCCGTCCTCTATCCATTTGCGAATCCCTTGATCAAGTTCCTTCTGGTCGAACAAGAGTAGCACGCAATTGGTTGATTGCATGTACCACTTCAAGAGATAGTTGAAATCCTGCTCGCTCTGCTGTGGTGGTGGGTTTTGAGCACTGGACAAGATCCATCCTCGCCGTGTTTCAGGTGATGACTCGACGATACCATGTCTCAATGGATCGTCAACAAGCGCACAATCTCCAATGCTCCGTCTTACAATCCTGCGTATGTTTTGCAGGAACGATAGCGTCGCAGAATCCCCAATGAACATGTATTCCCCTCTGGTATCCTGCACAAGCCGTGACATCCGGGGAAGGCGCTCAGGTTGCGTATCAGAGAGCAATTGGGATGCTCCATCATCAACAAAGGTATCCTCCACCGAAGTCAATCCCGATCTGGAACCAACAGTTATACTCCCAGCGGGGGTAGGCTGTTCTGTGATACTCCCCAGTCTTTCAGGATCGGGACTCGGGAGCGAAGAAGCAAGAATGCGTTGTGCCCCAGGAACCGAACCCGACGACTCGCGACAGTCATGACCAAGACCTCGCTTGATGCAGCGTGCACAGGGGCGACGGCCATCGCATCTTTGCTTGCGACGTTTGCAGCTTTCGCAAGCTTCGGCGCAACGTCTTCTTTCAGAGTCTCGGACCCTCCTGGTAGGCATTGGGAATGTGGTCTGGTCTGGTCTGGTCGTGTGAGGGTTGAATGAAGCCGCGGGCCGCCAACTGTCGGATATGGCCTGGTCTTTATTGGTTCATTAGGTGACCGATGGGGAAGATGGGGTACTGAAATTAGGTGTCATGTCCGCTGACGTAAATTGGTCCAGACCCTCTAAATTCCTAGTGCCGGAGGGTAAATCCGGTAGCCGATGGTGTTGCTGAGGGGCATTTCAGTGCAGATTACGCTATTGATTTTACTGAGTCAGGGTCAATACCTGAAGCTGAATACGTTGATTATTGTCTGCATGTCAAAACACCACGAAATTGATAGCTAAGAGAAAAGCAGGAGCTTTTAAGTACTCATTGGCAACCTGTCTAGAGTCCAGTCCATGTTTAAGATAGTTTGGAAACAAATTGCTCAATGCCGACCGCAATCGCATCTGGTGCCTCTATGCAGTGCCAATGTCCTACTCCAGGCAAAATTTGCATCGTCTTTGCAGATTTATCACAACCCCAGCTACAATTGAAGTCAGCTTCCCTCTTGGAATCAAAAGACTAGAGATATGAATAAAGACTTACTCGTCAAATATCTTCTGCGCGTCAGCCACGGGACTCGTCTTGTCATCTTCTCCGGCCAAAACGAGCACCGGGGAGCTGATAGTCGAGTATGAAGGTACCTCTGCCTTCGCAATGGCTCCGCATAAAGCATTATATCCTTCTGGCTTTTGTGATAGTAATAGTGTCCTAATGAATGCCTTTTGCAAAAGAGTAGCATTTGAGCCTGTGGCAGCGAAAGGAATAGTTTCGGCCATTGGTTCCATTCCATCTGTAGCTTCAGGTCAGCTTAGAATCATGATCTTAGAGCTAGAAGATACTGACGTTTTTTAACTGTCTCTATCCGGGCATTGAAGATATCTGCCAATGTGGCTCTGGGTAGCACGGGCCCGAGGAGAACTGCTCCCTGTAAACGGCATTTGGACGCCAACATGGGCGCAACGATACCGCCCATCGAATGTCCAACAGCGACAATGTTATCTGAGGGGATGTCCAAGCCTTGTAGTAAGCCTAAAATATCGTCCACGATAGTTTCGAAAGTAGGAGCTTCAACTCCAGATACCAGTTGAGACTGGGCGCTTCCTAGGCCTCTCTTAGCATCCGATTACAGGCACCCAACATGGAAATTCTTACCATAGACATCTAGTGCAACTGAAGTGTATCCTGATTCTGCAAGCTGGTGCATGACAGGTATGTAGAATGTATGAGACGAACCCAGCCCATGGATGAATACCAACACTGGGTTAGAACCCTTGGCCTGTCCCTTGCCATCTACACGAGCGTGGAACAGCTTCTTGCCTCTGACCTCAAGGAAGGGCATGGTGTTTCGATATCGGTCACCGGTATCAACAATAGAATATCTTGAAAAGTGAAGTGACTGTGCATCAACTTGTCAATATAGCCTTGTTGAGTATGCTATCTCGGAACTGAAATGCCTCAGAATGTATTAGCGTGGCAATCGCAAAGGCCATTTTTGGTGTCGGAAGCCGGATGAGAGAGCTTCGGCAATGGGGCCAGCCGACTTCCACTAACGCACGCTGCTACGAAATATTGGGTCTGGGTGACATGATCATCAAGTAGTGTTGATTCCACAGCATGAGGCTTGGAAAATATAGTGGATATCTTTTAATCCGATTTGCCGTCGGTTTCCGCATAGTTCTCATTTCAAATCGAATCGTGTATGGCCGTATAAAGGCTTCGTCTTCACAAGCACCTCGCATCACCGGTTAAGTGGATGTTTCCGCCTGACTAATCACAACTTAACACCGTCACAATGGGTAGCATTAACCAGAACGAATATTCCTCTGTGGAGGAGAGTAAGCGTATATTTAACTATCTATGCGATCAATTCGATGAGACAGCTCTGCCGGCTGGTGTCAAGCAGCTCCGAGACAGCATCAAGTTTACATCAAGCCGTGATGCACCATATTTCCCCATTCCTTTCAAGGAGACAGAAACAACCGCGGCGCTGAAGGCTGTCGAGGGTGCTGTGGCGTGCCTACTAGCTGATTCAGTGGCTGGGGAATCTCAGACTAGAAAGATCAATGTCGACCTGGAGAAGACGACAGCCTTTCTTTGCCAAGCATACATGGCCAAGGTTGGTGGACTTGGAAAGCTTGACCCTGGTGTGAAAGCTAAGCTTAAAGGTCAGTATTTGTGAGAGGTTCATTCCTTGGTGAGAAAGACACTAACAATGCTCAGACACCGATTTGCTGCAAGCGCAATCCAACCCATATCGTCGCATGTCGGCAAATCTTTATGAGACGAAGAACCCTGGAGAATACTATCATATCCATGGATCCCTGGAGGCTTCTACGACTTTAAAGATGATAGGTCTAGAACCTTTCAGGCCTGACTTGCAGACTCATGAGAGCATAGTGGAGGCCATTGAGCCTGCAGTGCAGAAGTTCAGCGTGCAAGAGTTGGAGAACATGAATGCCGCCAATCGACAGGCTGGAGTGCCTGCTTTGAAGCATGAGGACTTTGTTCAAACCGAGCACGTAAGTACTAGACACCTCTGACCCATCCGAACTATGGAACTGACAGGTTCTGAAGGGGAAAACAAACATGGCCCTTCCACCATGGTCAGTAGAAAACCTCGAGTCAGAGACACCAAAATGTCCTTTGACTCCAAGCCCAGAACAACCCACGAGGATTCTCTCAGGTCTCAAGGTTCTTGAGCTCTGTCGTATCATCGCTGGGCCCATCATCACCCGTATCCTCGGCGAGTACGGCGCCGATGTTCTCAAGATCACAAGCCCCAACCTTAGCGACGTGCCATTTTTCCAAGTAGATGGAAACATGGGAAAGCACGCTGCAGAGCTGAATTTGAAGTCAGAGGATGGAAGAGCCGAGTTTGAGCGCCTGCTTGCTGAAGCAGATGTTGTCGTCGATGGTTATCGACCCGGGGCTCTTGAGAAGCTTGGATATGGTGCCACTGCACTTACAAAGCTTGCCAAGGAGCGCGGTAAGGGCTTTGTGTACGTGAATGAGAACTGCTTCGGGTATCAGGGAGAGTGGGCTGGTCGTCCTGGATGGCAGCAGATTGCAGACTGTGTAAGTCTTCTAGCGGTCCTTTGATATATGGATACTAACAACGGTACAGGTCAGTGGCATCGCTTGGGAGCAGGGTCGCTTCATGGGTATCTCAGAGCCCATGGTCCCTCCTTTCCCCATCTCAGACTACGGAACAGGTTGTATCGGCGCCATTACAGCACTGGTAGGTCTCTACCACCGAGCTACCAAGGGTGGATCATGGCACGGAAAGGCTTCACTTCTTCACTACGATCTATTGCTCTTCAAAGTTGGGCAATACCCAGAAGAGGTTAAGGAGAGATTGAGACAAGACATTGGTCCCGACTTCCTCGCTTTGCGACATGCGCATAGCGTCGATCAGATCTCTGGAACAGCGTTACTCAGAATGAGGGAGATATACCCTGAGCTCTTCTCGAGTGATAAATATGTTGAGAAGTGGTACTCTGATGCATACAAGGCTGAGGTGGAAGCTGTGCCGCCCGTGGTGGATATTGAGGGTGTTGATGTTGGTTTTATGAGGGCGAGTCGGCCGAATGGTGCGGATAAGCCGACGTGGGATTTTGGTGATGAGCCAGACCACAAGCTTTCAAAGTAAATTTCTTTCATTGAATATCGGTATCTAGTCTATAAAGAATAAATTAAACGACATCGACTACAATTATTCTCTACAATAATAACGTGACATGCTAGAATTCTTTGGTGGCCGGTTGATCATAATTCTCCATCGCGACACTCCCGCTGTTACAACGGCCTAACTTGGGGCGACCACGGGTTCCATTACTAGCGGCTACAGAAGGGTCAATCCACTATTCGATGGCGTCGGCATCAGGGCGGGTTGATCCCCCTCACTTCTATACATCCGATCGGCGTGTCCCGACATCCGAAAGAATGTGGCACCAAGACCAACTCAGTTGTTGCCGAGACTCGTAAATGCAATCATCATGTTTCTGGTTGGCTTAGAAGTTCAACCCCGCAGATGTAGCCGAAAGTCCCTTAGCCGCACCTCGTTCTCTCTATATCCGAATCGAACCATGAGTTGGTACATTGCGGGGTCAAGACACCATCTTTGTATGGATCCAATCCATAAGCCGAATCTCGAATCCCTTTATTAGAACGTCGACCAGCAAAGTCATCTCCTTTTCACATTATCTATATACACTTCACTCTCCATATATCCATTGTCCCAATTGTCTTAAGACTACCAACATCACACTTTCCACTTATACCCAACACATAGCAATAATGTCACCATCAGCAGAGGCAACTGGCGGAAACGCCAATGGCGTCGCTAAGGAGGAGGGCCTTGGTCAGGCCTTCACCAAGCAAGTCATTGACTCTTTTGGTCCCAAGACTGATCCCCGAATGAGAGAGGTCATGTCCTCATTCGTTCAACACATGCACGATTTTGCGCGTGAGACGCAACTTACCTGCGATGAGTGGATGTCGGCTGTTCAGATGATTAACTGGGCTGGTCAAATGAGTACCGAGAAGCGAAATGAGGGACAATTGATGTGCGATGTTATCGGTCTCGAGAGGTTTTTCACTTACTATCCCTGTTGTATGTGGCTTTCCTAACATTTATGCAGTCTTGTCGACGATATCACACACCGTCAAGCAGCTAAGAATGGTTTCTCTGGAACTGAAACTGCCATTCTAGGACCTTTCTGGCGCCACGATACACCCACTCGTGAGAATGGCACTACTATTTCTTTCGATACTCCCAGTGATGGCAAGGTTGCCTACCTGTATGGTACTGTGACATCGGCAGCAACGGGAAAGCCTATCCCCAATGCCTCTGTCGAGGTTTGGCAAGCATCCACAAACGGTAAGTGCTTATCTTACGAGGTCTCCTTGCAGATGCTGACACCACCCAGGGTTGTATGAGCAGCAGGACGATAAGCAGGTTGAGCATAACCTGCGTGGCAAGTTTATCACAGACGACCAGGGTCGATACTCCTTTTACTGCTTACGGCCTACTCCTTATCCCGTAAGTGACAAATGACAAGTTTACTACCTCCCCGAATATGAGGCTAACTTCTCCAAGGTCCCCGAGGATGGCCCGGCAGGCAAGCTTCTTCATCTCTTGGACCGCCACGTGTACCGTCCTGCTCACTTGCATTTCATGGTAAGCCCGATTCCGACATGACCAATCGCACAAGATCTAACACGCCACAGGTTATTGCCAAGGACCACAAGTCTGTCGTAACTCAGATTTTCGACTCCGACTCAAGCTATCTCGACAACGACAGTGTTTTCGCTGTCAAGGACGGTCTAACAGTGGACTTCAAGCCACGAAAGGGAGATTCTCAAGCAGAGTGGGAGTTGGAGTACAACATGAGCCTCGCGACAGAGTAGAGATATCTTAATTTGTTCTTTCTCATAGTCATAGCGGAATTGTATTGGATTTCTTTCCTATTAATGATGTAGAGCGGTCTAGGCTGTGTTCGGTGATGAATAGTCAGTCCTATCGCCCCAATGTAACAAAACTTTCTTTCGCATAGGCCTATTGGAAGAATTTTGCTTCCGGAAAAAGCCAGATTTAACTCTTGCGAGACTCGGAGTTTTGATGTTTAAAATGTGTTAGCTTTGTTGGGAAAGCTTATGCCGACAGCCTATCGAAGGCTCTATCTGTCAAAGCCATACGATTATATCTGCCTACCAGCCTCGGGGCTACTATTCCCCTACGGCGGAAATAGTAAAATAATGATTTAGCCGTCCAAAGAACTAAGTTTGAGGTTGGATACATCGTCCGGTGCTAATTCGTTCCTCTTGTAGACAGATAGGGAATCACACATCATCACTTTGATTCATGAAGAGAACCAGGCCTCTTGTGCTAGTCTACGCATGCCTGAACCCATACAGCGTTCTCATCACGCTCTATGTCAGCTTCTCAGTTAGTTCCAGTTCAAAGTCTTGGTGAATTCATCACAGCCTATGCGTTAAACCTATCTAGCAAGAATATCATTGTACACCTTAAAGCTGATCTATTTCAAATTCCATTTGTAGGATCTTGAAGTCAAGCTTCTTAAAACTGCATAGCAGGGCGAAGATGTTAAATATATATCACGAGACTTAATATCATCGACTTTAATCTGAGTTACGAATCTTGGGTTGGAGAATTCTTCACGATCTTGTCATGATATCTTGATCATACGCCATTGTTTCCTGGATGCCCGGCTTTCAAGCCATAGATCGTCGGTTTATTCTTATCACAATAAATAATCAGCATGAGTCAGCTCTCATATGGTTTGTATCTGGCCACGTGGCGTCACCTTGTCCTAAGGTTTTACAATTTTTGTTATCATGTCATGAAGTTTTAGAGTTTAAGATAGAATTCGCCGGGAGAGCGACAGCGGCTATCTAATGACTCATTTACGAGAAGAACCACGTCTTATTATGTAAATTTACATGCACCGATCTAGTTATAATTTTGCGAGTTCTTTTGGATATTTATAATGTGATCGAGAGCAGGGTAGGTACCCTACATCCTCTCTGACTAAAGTTTACCTTAGTATGCACCCCGCATTCTACCAATTACAACATCACCAACTGCAAATGCCGAACAAATCACGTAATGCTAATGGTGTTTTGATGCAACTAGATAATTCTTCCCCGGATGTTTTTGGAAGGCGTGTCGCATTCGGGATAGTTCACCGGAAGACTTCGGTCTGGGGTAGAAGATTGATTGGTACGTATATCCGACACGTGAGCGGTCGCCGGTCTGTCGTCCGACCCACCGTCCGGGAACGATTCCGGAGATAGTGTAGACACGTCTAATTGGCTGGGCAAAGGATGTTCCGCTCCTAGATAAGAGATATGGCCAATAGGGGACACCTTGTTGGCAATACGCGGTTCACGTCCGCTTGGTCTTGGCTTATGATATAATATCAATATCAATCACACTTCAGCCCAGCCCAGTACCGAACAAATTGAGACATCACCAAAATAACAAAAAACATCCTAGAAACCTGCAATGAGTCGCGCAGGGTTCAGGCAGCTTTCGCTGCTTCGGGCGTCAAAGCAATGCTTATCGACCCGATCCCTAGCAACCCTTGCAAGGTGGCCGAACCAAAATGCAATTGCGCGGTCAGCGCCAGCTTCAGTGACCAAGCTGCGAGCTCGACCTTTCAGCACAACACGGCCCCGCAGAATGGAAGAGGAGATGGAGGATGAGTCGAGCTCATACAGTGAAGCTGATCATGAGCACGCTGTCATCTCTACCTTTGATTTGTTCTCAATTGGCGTTGGTCCTTCCTCATCCCACACCGTGGGACCAATGCGAGCTGGCAACATTTTTGTCAACGATCTTATCGATGCTGGGTTGCTTCCCAAAGTCAACAAGATTCGTGTAGCTATCTATGGAAGTCTTGCACTCACAGGTGAAGGCCACATGACGCCTTCAGCTCTGCTCCTGGGTCTTGAAGGCGCCGACGTGGAAACTGTTGATACAGGATACGTTCCTACTCGCTTCAACGACATCAAAGCCAGCAAGAAAATATTCCTAGGTCGTGGTCTAGCTTCCGATGGGTCTAAGGGCAAGGAAATCGACTTCGACTACGACAAGGAGTTCATCTGGGAATGGGGACGTAAGCTCCCCCAACACAGCAACGGCATGCGCTTCACTGTCTTCGACAAAGATGGTTATGTCCTTGCAACGAACGACATGTTCAGCGTTGGAGGCGGTTTCGTGGTCAATGGCGCTCTCAGCATAGCGCCCCAGGAAACGCTTTCTCCAAATGCCCCCGCACAGCTCGATGACCCCGATTTCGAGTTGACGGCCCATCCGGCTGATTTGGCCGAAAACATGTACTACAAGGAAATTCGGCGATCCGATGCCGCGGGAGATCGCAGGACAGGTTCCGAAGTCAAGGCCCTCGACGAAGCCAATGAAGGACCGCAGGCCCTCCTCGGAGAGTCAGCTGAGCCAACCGGCCTCTCCACCGATGTCAAGTCCGAGACCAAGAGCACCAGCTCATCACCCCATCCGCGGTACCCATTCCGCGATGCCGCTAGTCTACTTTCTCTATGCCGCAAGCATAACCTCACAATTGCACAGCTGGTGTATGAGAATGAGAAGAGTCTGGGCTACACAGATGAGGACATCTATCGCAAGATCTTCAAGATCTGGGGCGTCATGGATGCTAGTATCCTAGAAAGTGTCCAGGCGCCCACTGGATCAAAGCTTCCTGGCTCTCTCAAGCTGCATCGACGAGCGCCCGCACTTTATCGTCGATTGACTCGAGGACTGTATCCTTCGTCTACTGCGGATACCTCTGCTGCTCAGCTGGAGCACAAGTTCTCCTCACCTGACCCCAACATTGGTGAAGATGGCGCTACTTCGCAACCAAGCGCTCTCGCTACTCCATCAGACACTGCCACCGCTTCGGTGCCAGAACGGTTCACGGCTGGCGGTGTCCGAAAGCGTGGACCGCCAAGGATACACGGTTCTCTGAACCATCCTATCGCTCCAGCTCCATCGCGCCGTACGACATTCCCAACCATGGACTATCTCTCTGTCTACGCTATTGCTGTCAACGAAACCAACGCTGGAGGTGGCCGAATTGTCACGGCGCCTACCAACGGTGCTGCGGGTATTATTCCTGCTGTGCTCAAGTACACTACCGAGTTCATCAGTGATGACCCAGAGCGAGATATTCCTACTTTCCTTCTCACAGCTGCTGCCATCGGTATGCTTTACAAGCGAGGTGCCACCATTTCCGCGGCTGAAGGAGGATGTATGGCCGAAGTAGGTGTCGCCTGCTCCATGGCTGCTGGCGCCTTCGCAGCATGCATGGGCGCCAGTCCTGAGACCATTGAGCAAGCTGCTGAGATTGGTATCGAGCACAACCTTGGCCTGACCTGCGATCCTATTGGCGGTCTTGTCCAGGCTCCTTGTATCGAGCGAAACGCTCTCGGCGCCACAAAGGCTATTTCCAGCGCCAACTTGGCCCTCAGCAGCGAGACAGGTACTCAGCGTGTTAGACTGGATGATGCCATCCGCGCGATGCGCTTGACAGCCAAGGGTATGAGGAACGAGTTCAAGGAGACCAGTCTGAGTGGATTGGCTACGAGTGTTCACATTAATATTCCAGTCAGCGTGCCTGACTGCTAGATGAAATTTGTGTATTTAGCGAGCGAAATAAGCAAACAAAAAACAGGGACTGTTAGGGGCGTGGTCTTAGGATTTTAGAAATAGAAATTCGCTCTTATGCATAAGGCTGAGCTAGAGTAGCATTGTGGGTATCACGTGCCGAATGATGATAGTTAGCCGCATAATCTGGCATAATCTGGAATAATCTCTCAGCGCATCAATGAAATCTGTACAACTGTGATGGACAACCACGAGAGCCACATCAAGAGGCTTGGAGGAGAAGGTGATGAAGGAGAAATTCAGTCGGTTTGTCCATGCTGCTTCAACCTCGATGCCCTCTTGGTGGATGAGAATGACAATGATGACGTGAGAATCGATCAGAGCGAACTTGTAGTATCGATACGTCGAGATGATGGGCAGATCAGACGCGCGGCAGACGGTGGTTGTGAGAGTTGCAGATTTATGTTGAAAGCAATGGAGTAAGTCATGCTCTATGCACCGTGTTTGATCATATGAGTCACTTGAGAGCCACCATCTGATGCGTCATAGATACTATAACTTGCTACCTCCAAAAGCACCTGGAAACACGCATCAGGATATGTCTACGGGACTCGGGTCCTCAATGGATCTAAGCCTAAGTTGGAAAGGAAATCTTCGCCTGCGACTGCGACTACCGATAGGACCTGGAAATCCAGAAATATCATTTGGTAACCCTGCTCGGTCACAGATCTTCCTTCAGCTATACGGCGATGAGGGTGTGTAGTTTACTAATTCTGTTTTCCATTGACTGACGAACAATAGCACAAGGAGAGTCACTGACGTACATCAAGCCCCTGCCAGATATATGCGATGACCATCTGTCAGAACGAGGTCTCAGCTTCATCAATTCTTGTCTCAAGATGTGCGAAGAGAATCATGATCATTGCAAACAGAACGACACCAGCTTACCCACACGTGTTTTGGATATTGGAGTCAATGAAAACAGTCACGTACGATTGATCGAGACAGTAGACAAGGAAGCCGAAAAGTATGTAGCGCTAAGTTATTGCTGGGGAAGCAATCCTTCCATCAGGACCATGGCCGAAAACATTGAGGAGATGAAGTCTGGAGTCACACTAGAGCGGTTACCAGCAGCATACATGGATGCGATAGCACTAACCAGACAGCTGGGTGTCAGATATATATGGATAGATGCACTATGCATCATTCAAGATTCACAGGCGGATTGGGAGAAGGAATGCTCGAAGATGGCTGAAACATACACCAACGCCTACCTTACTATTGCGGCTGCATCTTCATCGTCCGTGACGAGTCACTTTCTGAAGCCTCAGCTCGAAACGCCGCCACAGGCTCCGCACTATAACCGTCAAGTTTTCAAAACGGCGGTGACGGGCAATAACGGCAAGGGGCTTGTCTCAGTCAAGGCGAGACTTATGCAGGCAACCGGCGCTCACTGGCAGTGGCAAGACACCCAGAACGATCAGCAGCCACTTGTCGAGCCACTCACACAGCGCGGCTGGACGCTGCAGGAAAAGATCCTCTCAACCCGTCTTCTGTCGCTATCCGCGTCGGAGATGGTCTGGACTTGTAAGGAACGGATAGCATGCGAGTGTGGTTCGCGATTGAACCATCAACGCGAGTTTGGTGGTACACCGCTCAGTCAGATTTCCCGACGTGGTGAAGCGTTCAACTTTTGGCACAAGATTGTTGAGAACTATTCTAAGAGAAAGCTCACGCGGTCGGAAGACAAGCTCCCAGCTATATCTGCTATAGCAGCTATCGTGCAGAAGAAGATAGGCTCAGACTATATTGCTGGACTATGGGCGGACAATATCGAGCTTGATCTGCTGTGGCGTCGACCAGCATCAATGGCAGTCCAATCAGCCAGTTCGTGTTATGTTGCGCCAAGCTTCAGCTGGGCTTCGATAACGGGTGAGATTGACTATCTTTGTTTCCGCAACGGAAAATGGCCATACAAGAAAGCGGCCAAGGTTCTTGAGGTGACTTCAGAAACCGGGCCAGATGCGCCGCTTGGGAGGGTGATGAAAAGCAAACTGGTCGTACAGGGACCAATAGCCACGGGATATGTCGAGCGACAGGGCCCACACGGCTGGTTTGTTGTGCGTCTCGGAAGCACGCGTCTATTCTTCTTCCCAGACACTGTGCTTTCAACTACGGATACTACGATCGCGAATGGGGGATCGGAAGTGTCAGTGTGCAGAAGGTCTCATGAGCATGGCAGGGAAGAGCTTAGACAGACGTTGCAGAGACTAGACCCGAAAGGGAAATCCAAATCTGAGTACGAAGGGACTACTCAAATTCGCTGTTGGGTGCTGAGACTGGGAGCATATTCTATCGGTAAAAGGGGACAGAAGGACCATGAGTGGTTGGTGCTGGGGAGGTCAGCCACGCAGACGGAGGAGCCCGAGTGCTTTGAGCGGGTTGGTTGGGGATGGACGAAGAACCATGATGAGGAAGAGCGGGTATTTGCACAGGAAAGCACGAGTATTATAACTATAGTGTAACTATTGATCAATAGATGAAACAATTGACTAGTTGGAACCTAATTGCGCTGATACCGGAACATTTGGTGCGTGGACACCAGGTAGGTGGAATGGAATGTCAGCCATTGCTCATAGTGCGTAACCCCCAAGATTAACAGACGGCAAAAGGGAAATAAAGAAGCGACTAGACTGGATTAACCCCCGCCACTGAGTGAGATTGTTATCACCAAAGTGGAACCTCTTGCATACGACAGCCCCAGCCCCAGCCCAAGCGAGGCCCAGGCCAAGCCACCATGACATGAGTAGACTAAGAATGGAGGGGGGATCATGGCGATCGTGGACCAATGGATAAAAAAGCCACTGGTGACATTTTCGGGGTTTGCAACGTTATTATTATTTGCCTCTCTGTCACTCTGGAGCTGAAACTGAATTAGGGGCGCCGCCACAGAATTAATTAACTGAGTCACCGAAGAGTGTGAGTGAGTGAGAGTAAGTGTGTCGCACCTACTGCCAAGACAATGAGAGAAATGACAGCCCTGCTAATGCTGTGTTGATCTTGCAGCCAAGCCAACAGAAAGATGGAACCGGTATAGGTAAGGTTATAAAATAAGCTGACAGAAAAGACATGAAAAGAGAATTTAAACCAACAAACAGTACAGTAACCAACATATTCTTTTCTGATCTGATCTGGTCTTGGTCTGTCTCAGTCAACTAACTCTGCTGTACGGGAAATCCGTGCGGGGTCGGACCAGCTAATGTGTAACATTTCACCCTCGCTTGGTTGGTTGCTTTAATTATTGTCCGTCTCTGGTCAATCGCATTAGATCCTTGTTTTGCTTGGCTACCCTACTGTACCTTTGAGGGTGGAGGTGTCAAAATAAAATGACCTAAATGCTGGTCTAAGCGGGCCTATGGTGACTAAGTTATTCCGTCTTGTATGCTTACAGCAGTTAATTCCTTCTGACACCCTGGCGACCCTCAACGCAATGCAAGCTGCAAGGTAGAATCACACAATCTTTTAACCTTTCCTCTTACTCTTACATTTACTGTGCCGTGTGTTATGGCCGATCTGTAGGATACTGTATCCGTGCTTTTTTGCCTATCTTATTACTCTTGTTTTGCATTTGTTTGTTGGTTACACCACTTTCCCTTTTTTTTTATTGCTTTTTTTTTTCGTCCTTCTTACTCCTTCCCTTTCCCGTCTTTCCTTCCTTCCTTCAAGGGATTGACTGTTCCACAAAGAACGGGCAGGCATTCCCGCCCTAACGTCTCTTTCCCATTCCTTCCTAATCTTTTTTCCCTACTCTTACCCGGCCGGGCTACTCGGTCTTCTCTGTCTGTGCCCCTTGGAGATCCCCGCTGTCAACCGTCACGCGAACCCTGAAATGACTTTTCACCCGTCACAATCGGACACCTTTTTTCATTCTCGGTCCAGCTCCAGTAACATCCCCACTAGCCTTGACCCTAGTCAAAGCCCATGCCCATGCCCACGCCCACGCCCAAGCCCAAGCTTAAGTCCAAGCTCCAGATCCAGGTCAATTTGTTCAGGCCAGTCTATACCTATACCTATACTCGTACCCGCACCTACCGGCCGCCCTCTTCTCGATCGCATCCAACAGGAGCTGAATGCATGTGCATGCAAGCGGAGCCTGCCAAATTCGCCCGCGCCCGAAACTAATCCCCCCTACAAAACAGTCAAACAGAACCAGGACAAGGACCTTACCTCTACTTCTATTCCTGCTGACCCGACCTGCATCTGCATTAGCATCAGCGCCCAGGAAAAAGACAAGATTCGTGCAATCATCATTCGTAAACAACAGCAAATTGAAACCGATTACCAAGACAGAGCCAGAGCCACGTGCAGGGATACTCAAGTGGCGTACACGCGCCATGTCAACAGCCCAGCAAATTCTCTCATTAACACACTCCAGATCCTCTTCAGCCGCCCGGGGCTGAAATCCCTCGACATGAATTCCGCCAACTTGATTGACGCTGTCAATCTCAGCGCAGACACAGATGAAGCGTCGTCATCTATTTCAGCACAGAAGCGAAATTCTAGTTTAGGGAGACGATACAGAACCAACTTTACAACTTTTACCGCCAATCGCCACGGCGTCTTTGAGGTGCGATACGCTTACGTGGTCCCAACGAGGTTTAATCTCACGATACTGACTTTTTTACTTTTCGGCAGGCGCGCAAAAGGAAAGGGAGTCATAACGTCGCACACAGTAGCAAGCGTGCGCGGGTAGAGAGTACACGAAAATCAGTGCATTACGACGCGGTTTATCAAAATAACAGGGCGGCCAAACAGCACATCATTGTTCGCAGCCCCACTGATATTTCGAAGCAACCCGGTGAATACCACATCATACGATGTGACACCCATAACATTAGTTTTGACAAGAACCCTGTTCACAACGCCGCGAAGCATTTGCGCGCGCAACACAACGTAGCGGATGCTGATCATGACACCGTCATCGAGCACTTTGGCGTTAAGGTTATCGGATGCGACGATGAGAAGTTGGAGCAAAACAACAAGGCCGCTCAGGAAGCTTTCAAAAAGGGACAGAACGGCGCCGACGATTGCATCATAGTTCAAGGAGATTTGCCTCCAGTGGAATCCCCACAAACAACAAGATTCAAAAAGCTGAGTTTACCGGCCCAACGCATAAAACGTCGGAAAGCAACACGGTCGCAACTCAGAAAGGGAAAACAGGAAGACTACGACTACGAACTCGAACTGGTTCCCGGCAAAGTCTACGCCATCTACTGGAACGAGACCAAATCGTGGTTCCCCGCCCTACTCCTCCCTTTGCACGATTTAGCGTCGATTGGTATTCATGAGTCATTCTTTAAGATGGGCCTCGTCAGACCAACACCGCCATGTTACGAGTACGACAGCTCGAGCCAAACATTTACTTGGGCCAACGGCTACGAGGATGGCGGACCTCGGTGCCTGGAACGACACTATCCATTTGTCTTTTTTGAAGAGGAAGAAAAAAAGTTTCCCGAGGAATGCCACAAGGCGTGGATACCGCTCTATGATATCATGCCCTGGAATGAGGACGAAGCTAGGAGGATCGACCACAGCGAACGGGCCTTGGAATACCTACGGGAGAAAGCAGCAGAAAATCAGCGAGAGATTCCAGATTCGATAGATGAAGGTAAGTCTTTACGAACTGGTACGTTGAAATATTCTGACCTGGAGTGCGATCCAGTATCGGAATCGGGCTCCAACGAATCTGAGCTTTCTTCACTAGTGTCAGAGTCTTCTGCAGGCCAACAACTTGCAGAGGAGGCTAAGGCCGCGAAGCTCGATACTCTCGACGAGCTAGAATTCCCTGAACAGTCCACTGAGGCCTCCAACGATACTGGCGTCCATCACCAGCACGAAACTCGACCCGAGAGTCAGCCGGAAGAATTGTCGGATGATCATGAGATGGAGGACGCTTCTTATGAAACCCAGGAAACCCATATCCCACAGATCGACGACCCAGAACCCGAGATCGACGAACCAGTAGCGACCACAGTAGCTATGGCAGAGACAGCGGCGCAAGAGGGAGCGTCAAGAAACCAAGACATTCAACCGGCAGAATCTCAGGCTCAAATGCGAGACGCACCAGCCGCAGACGACGATGAGATGGACCTGAGCCCCTCAGAAGCAACAAGCGAGGTCAATGATGATGAGAGAAATCGCCCACTTGAAACTACTTCTGAGGCACAAGAAGTCGCCGAACCACCGAAAGAAATGTCGGAAGATGCGGATGACAGCGCGGAATCAGATATCCATATGATGGAGGCTGACGAGGAGGATGCAGTAAATGAGAAGCCAGAACAAGATGACGACCAGACGAGAATAGAACCCCAGGACGACTCTGTGCAAGACGAACCTGCGCGCGAGACTAATACAGACGAGGCCAAGAATGGATCAAAGGAACCAGACCTAACCCTCCAATCCGAGGTGGATCATTCGGCAAAGTTTGAATCTAAATGTTCTGGGGAGTCGGGTTTACCGAGATGCAAATCTGGAGAGCAGCCAGGATCACCACGTGAGACTGATCAGGATGGTCTCAAGACTAAGGAATCGGCCGATAAGAAAATCGCAAATAAGAACCTCCCTAAGCTGAACTCGACGCCCAAAGAACTAGCCTCAGCGGAGAAGGCTGCTTCATCCGAAGAAGTGAGCTCTGCAGAGAAGCCATCTAAACCAGATCTGAAAGTGTCAGCTTCGCTCGACAAACCACAACAAGGCTCCCTCTCATCAGCCGAGCTTGAAACCCTATTACAGGAAGGTGAAAGTTTGTATGACCAGCTTTCACATTCCGAATCCATTTCACAGCAAGATACCAATACCCCTCCCAGTTCGACTTCCTCTGATGATAGTAGTCTTATGATGGCTCATAACCCCTTCGATGGTATGATGGTTGAATCGAACTCTGTTGAGACTGAGACATCTCGATCACACGTCAGGATGGGTGAAGACGGTGGTAGGCCTAGTAGTCAAGCGCTGGCTAAGGAAAGTTCAAGCCAACATCATCCTTTGTATGCTGAAGTTGGCGAACGAGCATCCCTCCACTCCCGGTCAGTGTCTCTTAGTAGCGAGACGCAGCGGTTGTCACTGGACGAGGCAAGCCAGCGAGGTCCGGCACCCAGCAACACTGTACAGCAGCCTTCCTACGCCGAGATGGGACGTGGTGCTTCGACGCCGTCGCGACCTTCTACCAGAGATGGCAGGGTTTCTCAGCAACATTCACCTATAGCTTCAACGACCCAACGTGCTTTCACACCAGCACATTCATTCACCGCCATCAACCAGTCCCTTGCACGACCTTCTCCATACACCAGCACTGGTCCAAGAGCGTCTACGTCTTCACGGCCATCTACTAGAGACCGCGAGATTAATCATCAGCATTCTCCTTATTCTGAAATGGGGCAGCCCGCTTCCACGTCCGTACGATCAACTACAGAACCCCCACCTCGAAACCTATCGGGGCCAGGAGCTACTTCGCACTCTCGTCCGTCACTCAGAGGTGGCGAAGGAGTACAGGCTCAGCCACCTAAGCGACGAGAAGGCTTCACGGGAGCTCATCATGAGGCTCGATTAGTGTCGAAGTCGCCGCCAGTTCAGATGCCACTTCCTGGAGCTGCGGCAAGGGATAGGCCACAAGTGCAGTCAGGCAGTCCACTACAGCAAGTGACCACTTCGCCATTGAGGGCACCTTGCGAAGTATCACAGCCTAGCGGCATGCACCTACCTTCGCAAGCTGCTGACGGTCCACGACAGTCGGCTGATGCTCCTTCAATAAGCACCGGGGGTCTTCGACACCCGCATGCGCAGTACATCCCATCGCCACCTGCGGTGAATATGGCATTATCAAACTCTGGATCAGCATCCAGCCAGTACCGAGAGACAACCGCCTCATCAGCCCATGAACCGACCACCAGGAATGTGCAACCCACACCTGCATCTCGAGCAATTTCCAACCCGGCTATTACGTCCCAGCCGCCCTATGCGCCAGCCACCTTCGGCCGCCCTTCTACCAACGGTCATGTAGTTCGCGAGGGGCTGCCTTCAAGACAGCCAGCATTACAAAGCCCCCGGCTCCCTTCTATTCCCCAAAACACTCCCGCGCCACCGGTCACTGAGTCTCCAAGAATGTCCTATGCGAGCACCTCCCGATCGAGCTCCCTGTCTCAGAGTTACAAAGTACCTGTGACTCAGCCACTACCGTCACCCCGGGTGTTGGCAGGCGAGACATCACCCGCCCAGGACTTTCGTATACCAGCTTCACCACACCAGCCGGTTAGAGAGCTCCCCAGACCGTATGCGACACGTGGACAATCTTGGTCACACGTGCCGCCGTCTCCGCAACAGACATCGGTGAGATTGCCTCCTCCAAGCACTCTTACCCATGGGCACCCGTCACCGCCGATCGGCGCATCTCCGCGCTTGCAAGCCATGGAAGTTCCTCGCCCTGGCTCAGCCATTCATGGGAGTAGACCTCCTACATCTCCTCGACAGTACGCAATGAGTCTTTCTCGTCCAGGCTCTGTTGTTCATGGAGCACAGGTACCGAGCGCGGCATCGTCTCCACAGCTTGCGACAGCGTCGGCCACTTCACCAAGACCAAGTACTGCTAACAGCATACGTGGTCCACCATTGAATGCCATGTCCCCACGCCAAAGGACATCGTCGGTGGCACAAATGGAACCTTCCAGACCTTCAATTAGCGAGAGCCGGGGAAGTTCTTCCCACGGACCCCTACCACCACTCCGTCACCAAGGAAGCAATTACATACCTGCTTCCTCAGCACCTGAGTATACCCGGGCACCGCCGTCTACTGTAAACCATGCATATACACACCCCGATATCAATACCCAAAATCACCATGACCACTCATACTCATACAGAAGTGGTTCCCAAAACCGGGATTTAACACCACGGTCTCACAGGCCTGCTTACCAAGTCCCCGTTCAACAAGGAAACCCCCCACCGAGACTTGATTCTCTTCTCACCCTTGTCTCCCCACCCGTCGCTTTAAAGATTCAAGAGAAAACCGGTATGGGCCACGATTTACAACCTGAGGATTGCCTCAACTACGACAACAAGTACCAATGTCTCTTTTGTCGAATTGGTATCGCCGAGCGGGCGGTTTTTATTCAGCACCTGGACAGGTTTTGTCCTTATACTCAACCAGACCCTAATAAACCAAAACAGGCGAAACAAGTTCGCCGCTAGAAGTCATTATCTGTCAAGTTCAGATTACCTGCATGCCATCTTTGAGCATGTGCGAGTAAAGGAATACTTTCTTGTATATATTTGTGGGCAAGGAAAGCATAAAAAAGTCTCGGGCAAGGTGTTTTCTGACTGAGGAATTATTTCCTTAGATCCGGCGTTAGGCTATTGTTTCGGCAGTGGTTAGGAGTTATCAATCTGGCTAGGTAGAATATTGGAGTAGGAGAATAGTTATACTGAAGTATTTACGCTTTTAACCCTCAAACCGTGCTGGTATGATAGAAGATTCATCGAATCCATTTTCATATGTTGTACTATCATGTCACAAATATTTATGCATGGGGCGTGCGTTTGACAGCGGATTCGAATTAAGACATAAGTAAGCTATCAACGACTAACACAAACTGTGCTTATTGAACCATCTTCTCGGCAGTCTTCGAGTCACTCCCTGCTCCGCCTTCGACGCCAGCAGTGTCAAGACCCAACTGAGCAGTATCCCAGCCTTGGCTCTGAAGATACTCGCGGAACTTTTGATCTTCGAGGGTAATAGTATCCTGACCAATATGAGGAATGCAAAAGAAAACTATAAGAGCCGAAAGAATACACAGACTAGAGGATACCCAGAAAGGATATTGAGCGCTTTGAGTCTCGTTGCCACCAGCAGCCTGGATGTACGGAAACACATATGTGCCAACAAACGCGCCAATCTTTCCAATTGCCGCAGCAATACCGTAGTACCGACCTCGGACTCCAGTAGCGCATGTCTTGGCTGCAAGAAGACCGATATTGTTTCCAGGACCCAGTTCACCAAGAGCTTGGAAAATGCCAAACACGACGGCGAAAGCAGCGATTTGGCTTGAGATCTTGTCATAGACACCAGCCATGATGAATCCGACAATGGCTTGGAGCGTAACACCGAGGATGAGGGTGTATCGGGGGCCGATCCAGTCACTGACGAAAGCACCGATCAAGGTACCTGGTAGATAGAACATGTTGACTACAGTGTTCCAGCCAAAGACTGTGGTGAGAGGTGCGTTATCGCCGTAGATGCCTGATAGAATCGACGAAGAGTAGATACCGAAAGCGTACGATGAGAACTAAAAGTGTAAGCCGAAGGATTCACATGTGCATGCCGCATGGAGAGCTTACATTGTACAGGAACCAGACAAGGCTGACAGCGAAAAGTCTGAACCAGTAGTAACGCAGAACCAACGAGTATGGTGTTTGGCGTCTCATGGATTGCTTGGCAAATTCTTCAGGTTCTTTGAGTCGGAGTCGCAAGACGAATAGGATAAGAGGAAAGACAACACCAATACCAAGACTGGTTCTCCAAATAGTACCATAGTTGGCGTTGTGAGCGGCGGCGGCAACGACATCTGTATCGTGTCAGCGATATGATAATCAATTGTTGAGGCAACTTACAAGGGACGAATGCGCCAATGACGAAACCGAAATCGATCATTGAGTTGGTGAACAGGATGAACCATCTATTTCGGGTGCCCTTCTTCATTTGACCACTGGACTCTGCACATCCAACGCTACCTGCCGGATATTCACCTGAGTTTATTAGCACAACTTGATTTCCCACTGGTTCAAAAGATATTTACCTCCGATGCCAATACCAACAAAGAATCGCCAGGCAGTCAACATGTTGAACATTCCAACGGGTTCACCGTGCCAGTAGGAACCAGCAGCCAAGGCGGTAAAGATAATAAGAATAACAGTAGACACCATGAGCGTATTTGTACGCGACCAGTGGTCAGCGAGGAAGCCAAATACTAGCTGACCAACGACGGTGCCTACAAAAGCAATATCGGAGACGTATTTGAAAGCATTCGATTTGACATAGACATCACCATATTGTCGCCTCAGCGTGGTGTTGACGGAGCCAATGACCTGAACATGTTAGGAAATTCTTCACAAAATGACCACAATAGAGCTCACGTTGTTGATGTAGCCATCCGAGAAAAGACCAGCACCGCAAGCGAATACTGGAAGAACTGTCTCCATCCAAGGCCGTTGAGGAATATCGTCTTGGGCTTCATCGCTATGACGAGCCTCAGCAGAAGCGTCACCATCGGATTTCTTCCTAAAGCCTAGCATCGTGGTGTGTTCACTAAGACTGATAAATCACAGTGATGTTGTGCAAAGAAGATAAAGTGCGTGCACGCCCAGTCACAGTTATACAAAGCGGAGGAAACAGGCAGGGTCACGTTTCGCGGTCAAGGAATAGGTGATGCCTCGGGTAAGAGCGATGGGCTCGGTGTCACAGGATGGATGTCTTGAATTTAAAGGAAAGAAGGAAAATCCCGCTAGACACGAAAGAATGGTATCTGTGAGGTAATGCAATGAGAGGGAGATAAGCTTGCAAGACCAGATGCAACCAACAGACGATCCACAGTCCCAAGTCCTTTTCAGCAGCTCGTTAGACAAGCTCTGCGAATCATTACGTACACGAGAACAGGCAGTCGCTTGGAATAACAGGTCGCCGACACCGAATCAACTCGGCAGGTCGTCCAATTGACTTTGACGAAGCCTCTATGAAGCGTCGATTTATTACCGAGTTGGGCTTTCCGTGGCTTGCTGCTCGGCTCAAAAATGCCGGAAATTGCCCTCCGACCTGTCATTGCGCAGAGCCTACGCTAGGACGAATATGTTAGGTGCAAGATGCCTGTTCGTTCCGCCTGATATCAATAATCAGCTGTTATTTTTTGTCAATCCATCGCTTCGATTGTTTAGTTGGCGATGGACCCAGAAATTAAGAAACGGCCCGACCTGGGGGAGGGTCAAATGGCTGGGGAAAGTTTTCGAAGGCAGTAGAAACTACTAGATAGAATCTCCATGCCTCTACAGATGAACTGGAATTAATGCGCTACAAACAGTGCTGTAGATCACGGGGAATTATTCCCTGCGCACCAATGGGAATATCATGGGCACACGAGCATTTTCTACAAGGAGATTTTGCTACGGGAGAGGCGCTGCAATGTTCAGGTGAAGCTGATGTAACGTTGTTTTTGTGGTTGTCAGCTATGAAGTATATAAGTTGTAAATTGTTGCTCGACGCTAACGAAAACAGCCGCCTCTATAGCTCAGTGGTAGAGCGTTGCACTTGTAATGCAAAGGTCCATCGTTCAATCCGGTGTGGAGGCATGCAAATAATATTTTTGCCTTTTTTCCCTGTAGTGTCAATCAATCTTATCGTTATCGGTAATGGTTTTTATTTTGTTTTAGACTTTTACTCTACATCTTTTGACTTTGCATTGGACTATATGTAGGGCTATTCACGTCATACAGTTATCTAAAGAGTGTAAACAAGCTTTCCTCCAGACACCTTATCAGCTCGCAGTTCGTCTAGTCCTTTCAGAATGCCTTCGAAACCATTGCCGCCTCGGTTAACATAGGTCTGTGGAGCCTTGAGTTTACCCTCCTCAAGGAGCTGTCGGGTGATCTCCCAAAAGTCCTTGGCAAACTCAAACTCATCAGGCTTGGGTGGTGTCTCAGAGCCCTTGACGAACCTCTCTCCAAAGATAGAGTACATCAGAGTAACATAGGGTCCGTCAACTTTGGAGTTCACGTCCAGCAATTGCTTTTGATCTACTGGAAGGAGAGTAGCGTACTTCCCGCCCTCTGTGCTTAGCGATCCGGCGCAGGTGGCTGCTCCTAGACCGGTGCAGTCCCAAGCGAGCTTCAAGGTATTATTAGTGTATTTGCGGATCTCTTCTGCAACGTTGGAGGATTTGTAGTCAAAAACAGCTTCTGCTCCAAGGGACTTGAGATAGTCGAAGTTGTGTGGGGAAGCTGTTGCGATGACTCGCAATCCTGATAGCTTGGCGAACTGGATGCCGTAGATGCCAGTTGCAGTGCTTCCGCCATAGATGAGAATGAAGTAGTCACTCTTCTTAGCTTCGTTGGGTAGCGGTAGACCCAGAGTCTTATAGAGTCCCTGACCCTGGTCATTGATCAGCGTCAGCTCATCGCTTTTAGTAGACAAATACTTACTACAGTCGCGATAGAAATACCGAGGGTAGCAGCTTCTTCGTCGCTCACATTATGCGGTGTCTTGATTTGAACATCGCCTTTAGCAACAATGTATTCTGCAAATCCTCCGTTCTCATGCTGCGTTCGATCACTAAAGAGGGTTAGCGACGAACATCAATTTTCCAGTAAAACACTTACCCTCCATGTACTACTCCGCTAATACGATCACCCTTTTTGAAAGGTTTGGTCACTTTACTTCCAACTTCTTCAACGACACCAGCATAGTCGCATCCGATTCGGGAGCCAGCATCGGCGACTTCAAAGTCGACATGCTTCCAGTCTGTGGGGTTGATACCAACAGCATTGACTTTGACAAGCACATAATCGTCACGGAGCTTGGGCTTTGGGACTTCTTGGATAGTGGCTTTGCCCTTTTCAACCATAACGATGGCTTTGGTAGTCATGATGGCGGTTTTGTATGAACGATGAGGAATGATGCGATTGATCTGGCGTAAAGACAAGGATGGAATCGTTGAGCTTTTGTAGAAGATCGAGGTCACTAGTGGCGTCATGATGGTGGACTAAAGTGACGATCTGCGTCATTAATAAGCCTTTGTGCTATGGTACATATCATGCTGTGAAGCAAAGATTATAAATCTCCCTCGATCAACCGTATCATGCACGGAGTTTTTGATAACAATTCCACTTCTAATGGAACATCTTGGCTTCTTAACTTAAAACCATGAATTTATAAGCTCAAGTCTATCAATAATGCCTCTGATTGGCTACATGAGCTTCAACGTTATATATAGAAAAAATAGTATTCGTAATCAACTCCTCTCCATGAGCTCATACAGAGCTCATGATTGATCAGCTCTAATCCTTGGTAGCAATTGCGACCGTGACCAACGCATCGTTGCGATATACGTGCGTCTTATCAGGATTGAACCCTGCGTCCACCAATTCACTTTTCATTTGCTCCTCTTGTGAAGATCTGTCTTGTACTGGCATAGGAGAACCGGCGCCTTCGAATGAGCTAACTATAGCGATTCCTCCAGGCTTGAGGGTTCGATGAACTTCTTCCAGAGCAAATTTCGCAGCCTGGGCAGATTGGAATGGCCAGTTGCAGAAAGAATGGCTGAAATGGTTGTTTGAAAAGTCCAGATCCTAACCTTCAGTTAGTATTGAGGCCTCGAAGGCGGAGCGCGATTAGGACTTACTCGAGAATCCATGACATGAGCCTCCAAAGGCCATTTGTTTCGCTTGGCCTCCTCTTCGCAGCACATGACAAACTGAGGGTTATCATCAGTCGCCTGAATACGAAAACCCTTGGCCGATGGTGAAGCCCTAGCTATAATGGCTTTTGACACAAGCCCAAAACCACAGCCATTGTCGTGGATCAGGTCCGTTGACTTGATTGGGGCAATGAGGTTAAGTGAGAAGTTGACAAAGTCGTTGCCGCTTCCTCCCAGCTCACCCGAATCTTCTGTTTGCCGCTGGGTCATTTGTTTTGCTTCAAAGGCCAAAGACATTATAATTAGAGATGGTTAGGTTGCGGTGAGCAAATAGTGATCTCATGGTGAGAAACAGCATATTTAAGCAGAGACAGTTGTCCACTCCCTTATCTTGCTGACAAGAATGAGGCGGCCTGCGGTGGAGAAAGTGGAGTGGAATTATAGAAAAAGCAAAGAAATGGCCCTGTTTGGGCATTCTTTTCAGCTGCCAAGAATGCTGCAACAATTTGACACCAATACCTCGCCAATACGAAAAGAATGTGCTGTAATACGACGGGTCAAAGCGTAAGCTGATGTGAGGCGCGGTGGGTTAATTGTGGCTATGACTTTTTCTACATGATCGTTCTTCTGCTGGATTGATTGGCTGGTCTCAGAGCATCAGAAGAATTGGCCCCTCAGAGGCATAGGGGATGAAATAAGTTGATCATTTTATGCCAGCTTAGATAAGGACTTAGGCTACTTCATTATAGTAGCCTAAGCGTTAGAGGACAATTCTTCTGTTACCCACCTGGCTAGTAGTACGCTTCCAATTTGAAGCCTGTTACTCACTATTCACGCAGAGAGAATAATTTCTAGCACAGAGTCTCAAAAGGTGTACAGACGAGAATGTTTACCGCCAAAGTCTCCCAAATTTTAACACATTTGTACTCCTGTTGATCTTTGCAATCGCTCTGTTGCCATCATGACAATTCAACCCCGCTGTGGATCTTCCTCTACGCAGCCGCTAAGCTCTAAACAAAGCCGCCTATAAGATCCAGAATATACCAGACGTGAGGTAAGGAATGGTCTTTGACAGGTCTTGTTCAAACCGAAAGAGGCTACATCTCGGCTTCTCTGGTGTAGGATAAGGGGTTGTAAGGCTGAAAACGTGAAGATGAACAAGGCAACTCCCGAGTCAGTTCCGCGGAAGAGATGTGGAGGCTTCTTCCCCGCAAACCACATTCCGGAGCAAGCGGAGGGAGTGAGAATCCATTGTGTCGGAAGTCAGAAAGTGGAGATCGGAAGCCGGGTCTTGGATTTCTTGGTTATTAGTTCGCTCACGGACTCGCCGGCTGTGTCTATGACGGAAGTATGGGGACTTTATAAGATATCAACATCAACGATTGTTCTCCTCAAAGTCAATACGAGCAGAAATAACTCTCCTCAATCTCTTGGCTTCGTCCTTCATCCATCACAAATCACATACAATGGCTGAATCAACAAGCAACCAAAAGCCGTTCGACATTGCTATCGTCGGCGGTGGCATCGCCGGTCTCACTCTTGCAATTGCTCTTCACCGTCGCAACATCCCCGTCATCCTCTACGAGCGAGCTGATGACTTCCACGAGATTGGAGCTGGAGTCTCATTCACGCCCAATGCTGTGCAGGCGATGAAGGTCTGTCATCCCGGTGTCCACGATGCTTTCCACAAAGTATGCACCTGGAACGCCTGGGAATCTAAGAAGGAGACTTGGTTCGACTTTCTGGACGGCACCACCGAAGAGGACAAGACGGAATTCAGCATCAAGACTTCTTTGGGTCAGAATGGAGTGCACAGAGCTCATTTCCTTGATGAGCTTATCCATCTACTGCCCTCGGATAGAGTGCAGTTCGGAAAGCAGATTGAGGAGGCTCATGAGGATTCCGATGGAAAGATCCGCATGACCTTTTCTGATGGTTCAACAGCACATGCCGATGCTTTGATCGGTTGCGACGGAATCGGTTCTCACGTCCGAAAGTTCATCGTGGGAGACAAGCACCCATCTGCACGACCGCAGTATTCACACAAGTACGCCTACCGTGGTCTTATTCCCATGGACAAGGCAATTGAGGCTGTTGGTGAGGAAAGAGCACGAAACGCGTGCATGCATGTAAGTTGATACGAGTTACCTTCAAGACGGATACTGACGAATACCAGATGGGACCTGATGGTCACATCCTGACATTCCAAGTGAACCATGGCGAGAAGCTGAACATTGTCGCTTTCCGCACCGATCCGAATGAGTGGGATAACCCCAAAAAGATGACAAAAACTGCTCATCGACAAGACGCTCTTGATGATTTCAAGGGATACAACAGTCAAGTGCGAAATCTCTTGAAGCTCACAGAAGAGACTCTCAGCGTCGTATGTACTTTCTTCCTCTCATATGAGCTTAATACTAACAATCACAGTGGGCAATCTTCGACACAGGCGACAACCCCATCCCTACCTTCTACAAAGGCCGGATAGCCATTCTCGGCGACGCCGCTCACGCCTCAAGTCCTCACCACGGCGCAGGAGCTGGATTCTGTATCGAGGATAGCGCTGTCATGGCAGAGCTACTAGCCGACAAACGGGTACAGACTCGCTCAGACCTCGAGGCTGCGTTCGCAGCTTTCGATGCAGTGAGAAGGGAGAGGACGCAATGGCTTGTGCAGAGCAGCAGATTTATTGGCGACGCTTATGAGTGGCGAGCAAAGGGTGTAGGAAAGGATTTCGTTGGTATTGAGAGGGAGATTAATGAGAGGATCACGAAGATTTCGGACGTTGAGATTGCCAGGTCTTGTGAGATGGCCTGGGAGAAGTTTGGTGAGAAGCAAGCTTGATAGTTTTCAAGTTTTTAATAATGCTTTTTACACACACTCGACCAGCCATGTGAGGTAACGAGTGTCCTATACTTACTTTAGAAGGCGTATTTGTACAAATCTAGTCAAATTTGCAGAAACATATCCGACTTGACGAAACAAACAACAAGGTCTCGCTGAAAATATACATGAGATTTTAACACAAACCAAAATCAGATCATGATATCCCACCCGCCATCAGGCCTGGAACAAGATGGTTAGTGTCTCCCAATAATCGATTCAAAACGTCATCAACGGTATTGTACTTAAAAGAGTGCCTATCTCGCTGCGTTTTGGGCATCTTGGTGATATCATAATGCTGTCCACCAATACGCGTTGGGCCATCGCCATGTTTGTTGCCGTAAGCCTTGAGCTATATCATCCTATTAGTCGATCCATTCTAACGAACGTGAAAAACTTACCTGGGTTCCCCAATTGACCTTATCCCATCTCGACATATCCTTGGCTCTCTTATCACGCTTATCAACAATCTCATCATAGTGCTTGTCAAAGTTATTGGGGGCAGTGAGTTCGATGTCCGCCTCTTCAGCGAGGTCGATAACCTTATAAATCCAAGAGCAGCATTCCTCAGAGAACTCGTAGTCGGTCTATTCTCGGCCCCAGCGAATGAGCATGAAGAGAACTAGACCGAGGTTCTTGATTTCTAAGTCAGGCTTGAAGACGTCTTGCTTCTTGAGTGCGTCGATGGTAACGAGGGTGAGATAGCCGACCATTCCGCTGATAGATTCACACTTCTCGGTGTCCTCGCACACTGCAGATTCATTAGAATACGTCGCCAGAATGGTGACTGTCTTACACTTACTCTCATAGCTGACGAGGCCACTACGAAGAATCAGAGCTAGACCCTCAACTTCAGGCCAGAAGTCACGATAGCTTGCCTTGGCCTTGAAGACAGAGTTGAACTGGAGGAACTGTGCGCCAGTTAGTTATGATGCAAAGGCACACGAAACTTGTCAATATTCGCGATGTTATCCATGAGCTCATGCATGCCATAAGCGGTGAAGTCGTTGTAGATGTGCAGGTCAAAGTCATCCTGATCGCGCTTGAGAGCTTCAATCTGCCACCAAGTTAAGCGATCATCGGCGCGCATTGTGAAGTACCAAGGCCAATCAGGATGAAGCGATGCAAGTTTGCCATAAGGTTTCTTGTCTTCTCCCTCTTCTTCTCCATCCTTTTCACCACCCTTGTCCTTTTTTCTACTCTCCTCCTCCTCCTCCTCCTCATCTACCAAGCTCGAATCGACCGACTCTTCATCCTCTTCTTTCTGCTCCGAGCTAGGAATAGGCAAGCAGACAAAATCCCAATCATCATTCCCCTCATCAACAGGAACGGTGCCATCCTGCTTCATCGCTTCCTCTTTCATCTTCCACTTCGCAGCAGGCAGCTTAAGACCCGCCTTATGAGCCTCGAGCCAAGGGCCGTGATCCTCCCACCACTTGCGACTGTTCAAAGTCATGGAGCGATCGGGAATCCCGTCAACTGCAGCGACCCAGCGCGAGGGCATGGGTAGGTTCTCAATGACTTTTGCCTCTACGCATTCACGGGGCATGAATTGAGGCATCATGGATTCTCCTTTGGGACCTTTGGGATGCGACGCTGGCGAGAGCATCGAGGGGCTTCGGAGCTCTCGCCTTGCTCCTCTACATTGCCCGTTCTCGCGCTCTTAGACGCGGGCTGGTTCTCTTCGGCGTCAGCGGCCGGGCGTTTGTTCTGGGATCTTCTGGGCGGCAGTTTGTTATAGTTTATTGTCAAGATGATGATAGCACTAAATTACGTCACGCAACGACTGAGGGGAGTCGTGAATTTAAGGGGATGAAACTCAAATTTGGGAGCCGGGTGTAGCGTTACGTCCCTAAGTAAGGTAGCCACACAAAAAGCAATTTTTGGTGTTCGTGCCTGACGCGTCGAGATTACCCTGCACAGGACGTGTTTTTTTGCGCCGATGGCATATAATCAAGCGACAGAGAAGGTAGTCTTAAGTTGATATGTGTAAATGAAGCATCGAAGATTACTTAAACACCTCTGCTATTGGCTTGCTTGTGTCACTCGTCGAGCAAATGTCGTCTGTGTGTTAGGCTAAAATTGGATTGAACGATGGTAAGTGCCTGCGTCTCAAAACCTCATAGACAAGGGGCGTGAAGCAAGTTTCCCAGGGTTTAAAGAAATGAACAGCACTAATCCACAGGGACCAATGATTAATAATTGTCGAGTATAAATGTCAAAAGACAGGGCAGGTCATCAATCCTTCTGCATCTTGTTCATAACCAAGACAAGCCCGCGCGCGATTGATCTACATCCATTGCTCCACTAAACCAGGCACAAGAACGTCAACTCAATTCCACAAATTTCCAAGCTTGGGTCAGAGATTCGTTCTTACCTTTCATGCCAAGAGCTCGCGCTTCGTCAATGACAGCTTGCGGGATCAGTTCTTCCAAGCTGCTCATCTCTGGTTCCCAATCAAGCGTCGCCTTGGCTCTGTCAGCCCCGGCGCGCGCATTGGTTCCCAGCAGCACGGATCCGCGAGGAATTAAACGATCAAACTCCTCAACCTCGACTTCATCCACTTCCTTGCTTGGGATCAGGTTAAAGTCATTTGCAGCGATGGCGACTCGTCGCGAGATGTCGCCAAATGACTATCCACTATGTTAGCATGCTGCAAGCACTTGACGCGCATCAGAGAACCCACCATTTCTCCCACACCAGTAAAGAAAACTCCATTTGTGCCCCAAATGTTTTCATCTTGGTCGCCTTCAGCCGCCTTTTCCACTAATCGTAGAAATAAGCAACTTAAGTCCTGGATGTGAATGTTACCCCATCGACTCTCGCCAGGTCCAACCCGCAGTCCCCGCTGGCGCTTCAGTGTCGCTTTAGCGAGGTCCGGAATCTGCATGCTGCGCTGATTACCAGGTCCACGACCTTTACCAAAAATGATCGGGGGAACGACGAGAGCTGTTTTGACAGGCGATTCTTGTTCCTTCACCGAGATGACATAGTTATCCACGGCGCGACTGGGATATTGTCTAATGAACGACTTGATTGAGTCGATGCCGCTCAGGTCATTGTAGATGACATCACTACCTGAGCCAAAGACCCACGTCTTGTCGGCGAGTTCACCAGCTGCGAGTGCGCTTGCGCCCGAGATTTGGATATAGTACGGCGATTTAGAACCTTTGGGTTTGTTCGCAAGAGCTTCGTAGATGGTTTGGACGCTTTTTAGATGACCGGTAGCTGCCAGATCTGCAGGGACAGTGACATTAGCGAGCGGAACAAGAGCGGGGGATTGTCTAGAACAGACGGATCACAATGTCGGCTTCCTTGGCTTCTTGGGCGATGATGTCTGTATCATCGAGGCCGCCGTTGACGATTTCCACTTGATGGAAGGCTCCGGTAATTGCAGCGCCTTTGGATGCGTCTCGGACTAAAGCGCGAACTTTGTACTCGGGGTGCGATTTGAGTAGCAGGTGGAGGACATCTCCCCCGATGTACCCAGAAGCGCCAGTGCTGTTCAGATCCATGTTAGCTGATGGAAGCCGCTGAGAGAGGGACACTGACAGAAAGATTCTGGTCATGGTTGATGATGTTGAGATCAGCAAGTGAAGAATGTAATTATTGCAATGCTTTTCTTTCTGGTATGAACCGAGGAAGTTGTCAGGCTGCCCGATCTGCTCCTTCCTCACTGTGAAGCGTTCTAGCGTGCTTACAGTGGCTTTAGGTGCTCAAGCGCTGTGCCGAAGCCTGGGGTTTCCACTTCCATGTTGTTTCGCAGCTGGAGCAAACTTCGCTTCAACTTGAACCACCGCAAAAAGTGCCACGCTGCAACGACATTTAGGGAACCGGTCGTCTGGTCTCAAGAAGTGGCAAAGCTCAGTCTGATCATCATCCAACCTGCGCTATAAGACCGCCGACGCATCCATGCTACTCCGATTTACTGGGCAGGCTTTGGCCAAGCACAACGCGTCCGAATTTGCGTCCTTGAAGCAGCCCTCCTGCAGATGCGACAATCCCACCACCACAATCGACCGGAACATACCTTCCTGGAATCCTTCAACATGACCACGATTGGTCCTGTTCAAGCCATTCGAGATCTGGCTACCGAGCATGAACTGTCACTCAGGATGACCCCCGCAATCCGAGATCCACACTTCGGGACAAGACACACCGAGTATGATCCCCTCTCGCCGTCGACATGTCATCGCTTCGTGATGTCCCCAATAATACCGCGTGGGGTTTTCGATATTGGGGGTCACTTTTGGCCCGCTATATAAGCATGTTTGACGCTCCGCTCCCCAGTTCCAACCGATGAACTTCCCTACGAACGTCAACACCATGGCTGGAGATCAAGCATCGAGAAAACGATACGCCGTCGTCGGCACGGGCGGCCGATCAAGCTTCTTCTACTCAGCTATCGCGACCGACTACAACAAGACCTCCTGCATCGTAGCCTTCTGCGACACCAACCAAACTCGCATGAACTATGCCAACTCGAAGCTCAAGTCCCTCGGGCACGGCGAAGTCCCGACGTACCTCGCTAGCAACTTCGACCAGATGATAAAGGAGTCCAAACCCGACGAGGTCATCATCACAACTATGGACAGAACGCATAACATATACATTATCCGAGCGCTGGAACTGGGATGCAATGTCATTACGGAGAAGCCCATGACGATCGATGCACCCAGGTGCAAAGAGATTTTCTCGGCGGTTGAGAGGACTGGCAAGAAGGTCCGCGTAACGTTCAATTACAGATATGCACCCCACAACACCAAAGTCTTTGAGCTGATCAAGTCGGGGGTTATTGGAAAAGTCACCAGCGTTCACTTCGGTAAGTAAGAATGACAGGCGATGGAGGGCATAACTGACACGGGTATAGAATGGATGCTCAACACAAGTCACGGAGCAGACTACTTCCGCCGCTGGCACAGAGACAAGCGCAACAGCGGTGGCCTCTTAGTCCACAAGTCAACACATCATTTTGACCTTGTCAACTTCTGGCTTCAAACACGACCCCAAACTGTTTTCGCGACAGGCGATCTTGCATTCTACGGCAGAGAGAACGCAGAGAAGCGTGGCACGACGGAGTTTTATACCCGCGCGCACGGCAGTGAAGTCGCCAAGTCCGATCCCTTCGCACTACATCTCGATCAGAACCCTCAATTGAAGGCCATGTACCTCGACGCCGAACATGAAGATAGCTACTACCGCGACCAGAGCGTTTTCGGCGACGGGATCAGCATTGAGGATACAATGAATGTGCTTGTCAAGTACCGAAATGGAGCAAGTCTCTCCTACTCCCTTACAGCTTACGCGCCATGGGAAGGCTTCCGTGTGAGCTTCAACGGAACGGGCGGACGGCTTGAGGTCGAGATTGTTGAGAATAGCTATGTCAACTCCGGCGGCGACCAAGCTGCTGAGGGTTCTATCGAGAGTCGAAAGATCCTGCTGCGACCTCTTTTCGAGAAGCCACGAGAGATCCAGGTTGAGGAAGGTGTTGGTGCGCATGGAGGTGGAGATACAGTGCTGCTGAACGATCTGTTTGGAACACCTGTATCGGACGAATACATGAGAGCGGCGAGTCACGTTGATGGAGCGGCTTCGATACTGACGGGTATTGCGGCTAATAGATCCATTGCCACAGGTCAAGCTGTCAATGTGGACGATATTCTGTTGGTCCCAGACTCTTAAGATAATTATATACACAGCTGTGATATACAATACAGCAAGTTTGATGACACTATCAGGCGGGTGTCAGAAGAATTATCCTCTAAGGCTTAGGCTACAGAAATAAAGTAGCCTAAAGGCTAGCCTAAGGTAGCATAAAGTGATCAAACTATTTCACCTTTTATGCTCTCAGCGGTCACTTCTTCTGACACCCTGACCACTATGTGACTTCAGTCCCAAAGGGTATCAGCCATGGCGGACTTGACCAACCAATCCTTACATACCCAGTCAACCCGCTTCGCAATAACGGGTATCTCTACAGTAGATACGTCAAGCATCCCGGAGGGGTCGTAAATATTCGCATCATCCATGTCGATAAGCGGTGCGCTATACTCATGATGCGCAACAACGATCTTGAAGGGACGAGCATAGCTAGAATCCCCTCCCTCTTCCAAATTCCACTCCTTTCCGCCAATCGACCGCTTAACGTTCCAAGATTCCCGGCGCAGCACATACGGCATCGCTATGACGAGATGCTCGAGGGTTCGAGCTCTAGCGACGTTGTACCACAGTTGTTCTTCACCCAGGTTGATCTTGAAGCCGGATAAGCGTCGCATCTTGGGCCATATTCCGCCAAGTTCGAGTTCAGCTCTCCAGAACTCCAGAACAGGCAAGCCGCCAAGAGTGGTAAGCTCTTCAAGATTGGTAAGTGCTCGTAAACCCTGTGAGAAGAGAGCGTCGATGTGCACGTCAATGCTGTATTGCTGTGCGATTCTGCGGTATGGCAGGTCGACGATGAGACGGCGCACGGAACCGCCTAATCTGACAAGTAGGTCTCTGATCAATCCGCCTGTTCGAACGGACTGGATCTCTTCCAAGCTGAGGCCGAGGTAAACGGAAGACACCTCAGAAAGCCGCATAACCCTGGGAAGAGTTACTGACGGGCCGTTATCTTCCGAATCCTTGGAGTCGGCCAGACATTTCAGAAAGCTTGCCAAGCGAGTGATAGAGTCGATGTATACGCAATGCTGTCGTAAAAACCTCGTCGCGGGTTGATACGTAGCTCTGCACACCCGACTCCAAGCGATTAAGTTCTGAACATCAGCGTGTCCGACATCGACGATGCGATTGGGGCGCCCAGGTGGTATTGACGCTTCGAGAATTTGAAGGACTATTTCGTAAGGTATATAAAAATCGTGCGTCATATTGAGATGAATGGTGGCTGTGTTAATCCCTCTGAACAATGGATGTGAAGCCAGTCTTAAAAGCGATTGAGTTTTCGCGGTTGCCTGTTAGGCTGCGGTTTAAGGAATCGACACGGGCCGCCGACAACTGAAAGGAATATCCAGAGCAACGGGCTCAGCTTGCTAGGCAACGAAACTAATAGATCCCACTGTCTAATAACTGGTGGTAACTGTCAATTATTTGTAACACCGCGCGACGCCGTTGAGTGCCTAAGTTCGTGCAAGTTATTGATGCGACGATTGATGCACTGTAACTTCAATGAGTGTTGGCAGAAACAGCAGTCAGGATCCTAAATTTAGTGGTTGCTTGTAGGGCACCCCGCTAATTGGTGACGAGTAAGTTGGAGGGTCGGCTCCAGAAAGCCTTGCCTAACGGCAGATGGAATGGCCGACCCAATAATTCCTGCTGACGATGCAAATGGATGCTACATGTAAACACCGACTTGCAAGGCATTCTTCACTGACTGATTGCCACGGAGTGCTCCTGATCATCGTCTCATTGCTCACCAGCCCCCAATTGATCAGCATCAGACAGACCAAACACAAGGCGCCGCGGGCGTCAGGGTGTCAGAAGAATGGGCCATCGAGATCATAAGAGACGAAATAATTCGGTCGTCTTATGCCTTCTTAGGCTAGCGCTTAGGCTACTTTATTTCTGTACTCTAAGCCTTAGAGGATAATTCCTTTGATAGGTACTCACCTGGCGGGGGTAGGAATGCGGAGTAGCGTCTCGTCGGGCTTCTCTCACTTGCAATCAATGAGCTAATGCCCAGGCAGCCATTTAAAGAACAACATATTAAACAATGCCAGGTATAGATCTCATCTCTAGATAATTCTGTTCACCGCATTCATATCGTCAAAATGAAAACTAAAACTGGCTCTCCATCCTACGAGTCCTCTTGGTACAATGACTCGGCACGCTACGAGTACCTCCAGAGCGATCTCTTCTGGACCCTCGCCGTCTTCATCCTCGTCAATTGCTGGTGGTCCGCCAAACAAGTCGACTCGTTCGACACAACACCCAGCGAGCAACCAATTAAGCTGTCAAGATTCTGGCTCAAATATCGCATCACTTCGCGCCTTTACAAATACATCGTCTTTCTGCTCTGCAGCTTGATCCTCCCACTGCACCTCCTTCATGGCTCTTGGGTCCTCAAGTCAGCGTGGCGAATCACTCTTGGGCTGGTCAATCGCACATACCCTACCATGAAGCCGCGCATCCTTGGGTTTCTTGTTTACTCGCCTCTCACTGCTGTTATTTTACTTGGCTGGGCTATTGTTATGGGACTCGGGATTGTGATTGTGGGAACGCAGATTTTATTGGTTTGTAGGTTGTGGGAGATGACGCCTTTTGATCTTTCTTATGTGGAGGAGATCAAGGACAAGGTTGAAGGAGAAGGGGATTGGCAAGAGGTCAAACAAGATGACAGCGATTCGAAGAAGGACAAGTAGTTCGTTATCCAAGTCATTCATATCGGCAGAAGCTCATAGGCTTCAAGTCTATTTTACTACGATTCCCACAATTGAATCACGACAAGCTCGTTCGCCTCGCTTCTCAAACAGTGCCTTTTTGTGCACCCAAGAAGCACCTCCAAGCTCAGCATCTCATAGCTGCTTGCGAGTCTTCTTGAAGTATCTCGATGTATCACCACAAGGCAGCTCAAAGGGAAGCGCATCAGCACACATGGACGCAGCACAGCTGTAGTATCCCAATAGTCCGGAGATGAACCCAAAGGCACCGGCAGCCGTCATCAGACCCTTCGCAACCTCGAGCTTTCCGTCAGCATGGGCGAAGTTTGAAGCCGCGTCGAGTGTGAAACAAAAGAAGATGGTGGTGAAGATGCCGAATGAGACGAGGTTACTAAGTTGCTGTCAGTGTCTGCGCAATGGTCTAGCAAGAATAGTCTTACATCGGTGCTGATCCCAGCATGAAGAACAGTGTCAAAACAGCCCAGACTAGAAGTTTCGTTAGCATCCAGTGAAATCAAGCACAGACAAGGTTAGACAAACTTAGGACGTAGAATCCGAGAGCGTTGTGATACTCTGGAGTTGCTCCGCCGTAAGACTCGAGGACACCAAGAGACGGGCAAAGGATAACTCCATAGCCGCCATAGAACACGGCTAAAAAGATAGAGTGAGTCTTGAGATATACAGCTTCTTTTGATCAAACTCACCATAGGCACTTAGTGCAGAGTATCCAAAAGTATTACCACGAGCCATCTCCCACTGAGCAGACACAAACATACACAGGCCAGCAGCAAGGCATAGGTTGCCAATGAAGATCGTTTGCGTCTCGACTCCCCGGAAACCCATCATCGACAGGGACAGAGTTAGAAGAGTGGTTGCGAATGTTCCCATGGCTAGAGGCGACTACGGTGCATGTACTGTTAGTCGTAGATCACGATCCGGAGAAGGTGGGTGTACAAACAGGGTTGCCAATCTGGTGTCCCAGGCTCACTGCCGTGGGCGCAGGGGAGTTGGAGCGGATCTCCTCAATGCTCTTAGTCGCCATGGTATCTCCTGGTGCAAATTTGAATATCTGACTGGTGGTCTATATCGAATCTCTAGACTTGGCGAGTCGCCCTTTTATAACCGTTCCCCTTCCCCATCCCACAAAGCTTTTCTTCCCTTACTACAGCCGCGTGTTCAACAGTTATGTAATAATTACCCTTCGTCTACCACATAACCTACATATTTACAACGCCATTGGGACGCAGGAGTTGAAAAACTCAGACTTTGTTGACTATGGAGGTAACCGTTAGCTAATAAGTGTGCGCCGGCCCGGGCTAGTCCCCCGATTCTCCCCGGGATCATTGCGGGGTTTGGTGTTTTCATGGGGTAATAAGGTATCACGGGTTAGTTAAAAAGAATGAAAGAAAATGAAAAGAAGAGACTTTGTGGGGAAATAGGTTTTGGCTAAACCGTGAGTATCCTGTTGTGTCTTGAATCTCGATCGTCGTCTTGGTTCCGGAGGGTAACGGTTTCTGGGGAAGTTACCGCTTAATTGTTTTGTTTTTATGCTTGCGATCGCTCCGTAAACAGGTCAATGCGTACTCGCCAGTTCAGTCTGACTAGACTCAGAAATGGTCGTTGTTCTAGCAAAAATGCTTAAACAGTCAGACGGCAACATGTCACAGCGATACGCAAAAATGTGGTTCCGCCCGGGATCGAACCGGGGACCTTCTCGGTGTTAACGAGATGCCATAACCAACTAGACCACGGAACCAGTCCATTTATCGCTTATGCGTGTAGGATTATTTCCTTAGGGTAATATCTACATTCTAGCGAGCACTTGCTAGCTGTATGGTGTAGGTTGAGCTTTGTGCGGTGCTGTGGAAATGCAAAGGCTACCCGATTGAGAATGTTCAATAACCCATGCGATGCACAAACTATATATGACATTGTGATGATCGGTGTATCGTAAGTCAGGAGACATTTGCCAGTGCAATAGCATGAAGGTGTGCAGAAAATGACGATCGGATTCGAAGAAATTTACCAATCCTTAGGGTAGCAAACCTTATCGATAACAAAAGCGGTCATGACGTAGGTTCTCTTTCAACCATAAGGTAGGTATGAAAAGAATTGACCGCTGAGAGCATACAAAACACATAACAAATTCATTTAACCATTTTGCTATAGTTTAGGCCAACATAACGGCTGGTCAGTGTTGACGCTCAAAGCCCTCAAGGGCAACTTCTCCGCCACCCACCTGCCGCCCTACGACTTGGCGATCTGAAGCGAAAAACAAGGCCATGTCATTTGGGGGCCATTAATCTTATTGGCCAAGACCCGGTAGGACTACTGCTATGACAGACATCGAATGCAAGCCTCATTCGCCGTTTTTGTAATCGGGAACAAGATCAATGACTTCCTGCCACCCTTTTCTGCACAGTGACATAGCATAATCACGTCGAATATCAATATCTCCAGCTCTCCAAAAGCCCTCTTGTGTGATCGTCCTTCTGTAACGCATTGCCTGAACTCAAAAAGCGTCAATCCAGAACTATTCTTACCATGACGAACTTCCGTCCTCACCCATTACCTTTCACAAGCAAAGATCCACGAATGCAAGACCCTAAAGGCGAAAATGTCGAGGGTGGGGACACAAACCTGAATCACTTCTCAGAAGCCATCTTCTCTTGCCCCGTAGTTGTCGCTACGGAGCCAGCATACGCGCTCGCCCGACAAATCAAGAAGGCGAAGCAGAAGAGGGCTGATAAAAAGGCAGCGGAAGCAGAAGACTCTGCCAGTAATGCTAAGAAGGAGAAGTGGCACTCAGATGATAAAGAGGAATACAGCGACTCAGACGACGAGCAACGTGTGCGTCAACGTGCTCAACGGGATGGTCCCTGGGCTCCTGATCTGAGCCAAACTCGGATGGAGGAACAGAGATGGAAAGAGACGCATGACAGGATGCGCGTTTGTACGCCTGAATGCCCTGCGTATCATAAAGACCAGTGTTTAGCGCATGAGAAGAAGCAGCCACAAGAGTCTAGCAGTTCTGGGACCTCGGCAAACTGAGGACCTTTTATGGCGTTTGTGCGTGAAGGAAAGATGGGGTGGAATAGCCAAGTTCAAGCCATCGGTGCCGTTTAGTTGATAGTTTTAGCTTTGCCAATTTCTTCAAAATAATATACTGTTACTGGCTCTATTACTTAGAAGTACTTCTCGTAAACCTTGGCCGTATCCAAAGTCATCTGATCAAACGGAATCCAGTCTTGACCCGTCGCCTTGACAGCCTTGCTTCCATCAACCAGAAATCCTCCCTCGGGCGTACTATAATCCTGGTTGTATCCTTTTCCTGGTTCGCCTTCACCAATGATGCTCTTCCTACCAGGATACGCCTTGCGCAACAAGTCGCGATAAGCTTGAATGTTGGCATAAACACGATTTCCACCAGCGATGTATCGCTGGCCGTCGGCAACCTCCTTCCTTTCAACGGCAAATACAACAAGCCTCGCAACGTCACGCACGTCAACATGCGTTCCGTTGCCAGGTCCCTGGGCGGGCAGATCCTGGCCATTCATGATACGATATGTGATGATGGCTGTTTCGCTGAGCTTCTCGGGGTCTTCAGGTAGGATCAATGGCGGCCCAGTGACCCAGACTGGGTTTACGGCCGTCATCGTGAAGTTGATGCTGGTAGCATGCTTTTGCCGAAACTCCCAGAATGCGCGCTCTGCTTTTAGTTTGCTTGCGATATAGATTTGATGTCCGGTCGCGTTGGCCCCAGCTTGAGAAAGCGCATCCTCAATTTGGTCGTTCCAGTCTTCTTCCGTGTAACCCTTTTCTACGTACTTTGGCGCGCTTCCTCTGACGGTCACAATTGAAGACATGTACACAAATGATTTGATACCAGGCTCATTGATAGCAGATTGCAAGATCCCGAGTGTGCCCTGTACAGAGGAATTAATGACGTAATCGATGTCTGTGTTGGAAAAGTTGACTGGAGCAGCAAGGTGAGCGATTGCTGTCACGCCTTTGACTGCATCATCGAAGGCTCCGGCGGCCGTCAAATCGGGGACTAGGACAGTGGTAAGCTGGCCCGAGGAGGCATCTGTAGGTAACTCTGAAGTAATGCTTGAAGCTGAAGATTGGTTTCTAACAGCCGCGCGGACAGAGTAATTGGCAGCGAGAAAAGCTTCGACAGTTCGCGCACCGATGAAGCCATTTGCGCCAGTGACGAGTACGACCCCCTTCGATGATGACATGTTGTATTGGATATTGATGGGAGAGAGAAGTGTTTAAGGTGCAATTACTCGACGAGAGATACCGGGTATGTTTAAATATTCCGTCCAGCTTTGATTGCCACAAGTAAGATGTGATGAATTATGAAATATCGATGATCAGTGGTCCGTTTTTAATAATTATCGACGGAGCCTCAGTGGGCGGAGATTACTGTTATCACCGACCGAAAATAAAGTGGCAGTTTAACTTTATGACGCAATGCGAATGGAGTCTCTCGACAGTTAATAATGTAAAACTATACTTAAACTTCTACAATATCCATTACTGATATTTTTACATCTTTACATAGTGATCATATAGGACTCAGCGTATAGCACAAAAAAGGCCAATATCAATTCCCAAAAAGAACCCATCATAGACGTTCTCGCAACGTTATACCACAGCTTACTCCTTGTAAAACTTCAGAGAGTTGATGGTCCAGTACGCTTCCTTAAAAGCACCAGGCTGATTGGTAACATAATCATCGCAGGTAGCATAGCCAGTAGAAGCTCTACATTCCTGGTTCCAGATACTTTGATCGATGTTGCTTCCACAGAAGGCCGTGTTGAAGATCTTGAATTGTCAGCAAATCACACACATAAACCATGTTCACGGCAACTCACAATGGTCTGCTTCTTAAAGTACTTTCCAACATCACAGTTGCCATTGGCATTGACAAACTGAGTCGTAGCAGGCTGAACCCAGCTGTTTGGGTTAGGCCTGCCGTTCGTGATATCGGCGGGAATGTTGTTGCGAGGGAACCACCAGATCTTCACAGCTCCTGTTGTCAGCCAAGAGACGTAGACGCCGCCCTTGTTGGCGTTGAAGCTCTTGCCGTAGGAGCCAGAAGGCAAGGTGTTACCGCATCCGGCACTACTGTCGTTAGCTAGATTCGTACGACGGATGATGGATGCACTCACTGGTTCTGTCCGTTGGTACAGTACCGGGTGTCGGAACCACCCTTGTCGCAGTTGTTTCGGGGGTCAAGGCCTCCAGGACGGTTGAAGATGCACGCTCCGCAGGTGTGCAAAGAGACGTAATTACCGTTCTGATTAGCATTAATACCTTCAATGATATCGATCTCCCCAACAGGGTCCTCTGCAAAGTTGTAAGACCAGCTACATGGGTTAGCCCGCTAGATTTAGTCTTTTTATGCTAGTCACTTACTAGGCAGGCCAAACACCACAAGCGACTCCAGGCATATGCTCAATATCGGCGATCAAAAGATCACCCGAGGTATAATATTCCTTCGATTCAAGACGAACGCTGCCACGTCCATGCTTAGATCCGCTAGGGTTAAGGGGGCCGGCAACGTTCGCAGAGTTGACGCCAAGGTGAACCTTGCCATTGTTCGTGTGGACAATGCCAGAGCTCACTGCTGCACTGCGGCTCAAGTAGTTGACAGATCCGCTAGTTGGGTCACCCTCGTAGCCGAGACTTTCGAAATAGGCGCGCTGTAACGAGTCAGTCATGCTGCTTGGAGTATTGTTTGTTGAAAGTCTCTTACGTCTCTGAAGTTGAATGCATCCAGGAAGTTGCTGGAGTCGTACGTCTTCCTCAAAGTGAAGGCGGCGTTTGCCTCAGCGGCAGCAAGAAGAGCAAGGACAGTGGTTTTCAACATGGTGGAAAGGTCGTCTTTGACTTGATGAGACTATCGATGGTGATCAACCTGGAGATCATGTTTAACTGTGTCCCTCTGACCTTTATAAACAATTAACTCATGGATGATGATATCCGCCCCTGTCATCGTAAGTGAACTGATGATGGGCAGAAATATACTGGTGGAATCCTTCGACCCGCCGAGATCCTTGTCTTCACCACTCCATGAAGAGATTTATCGTAAATTTCAGGCCCAGAATAACATCAGATAAGTACGCGGTAAGGCTACATGTAAGATCCTACCCAATTGTCCAATGCAATTCGGAGTTGAGCTATTTACCCGACTTGGCATGGTGTACCAAGAACTGGAATCAGGATACGGGAATCCTCCGAGAATCCTTCAAAAAAGCAGTCAGGACCTTCTCTATACAGCCTAGTTAATTGGTCATAACCACCAGATGGTTAAAGGCCTTGCCACTTCACTACAGCGTTTCTGTATTTCGACCACTCAAGTCATCTCCTGTGTGTATGTTCTAATGCAGGGCTGGTTGCTTTACTCATCCGATCTTCATTAGGCTCGGCCCGGCCGCCAAAACTATCCTGGGCGTCCGGTTATGCATATACGAGATAGACGTGCATTTGGACTCTGGTATTCGCCTAATAAAGCGGATCGCATGTCCTGTGCTATGAGGGTTTCCTCGGACTCGGTACCAAGCAGGGAATCCGAGGGTAGTCTTGAAAGATAAAATGTGGTTTTGCATGACAGCCTTTTGGTGAGTCTAGAACAGATATTTCAGTATTTTCTGAAGAGTCTAGATTGATAAATGAAAGCAAATTCTGGGCTGAGAATCTAGTTACAGGGGTTTAAAGAGGCAAACACCTCCAAATGAACGGCGAGGTTCCGCGATAGAGACCGCAAACTAGATTCATAGAGTACAGGGAGCTTGAAATGTTTAGGCTTGAGAAGTTTCTATAAAACCCTACCTCCAGAGCTATGAACCGCGTTGGCCTACTGAGCAGGACTGATATGTCCGAAAGGGTTTCCGTAAGATTTGTGGGTAAGACTTCTTGCAGGTGATGAGCTTCATTTATTCCCCGAAAAGTTCAAAAGCACAACAGACTAGGATATAGACAATGTAAATATCATTTCAAGTCGCTATTCAAGTCTTTTTAAAATGCAGATTTTTTCGAATAAGATCTATGCAAAGGTATAATCTAGGTTCGTGAGAAGTTAATTGACGCCGTTCTGAATACAATTCGATGCGAGATGCTGATATCAAAATCACCTCTCCTAGCCAAACACAGTTGTAGAGAATTGTAAAGAGCAGAATTCCGTTCCAGAATACCTCTGAAAGTCGCATATTGTGGGTCCTTTGTGATCGTGTTGAGGAAAAAGAAATTTGTGACTTCACTTGTCAGCCTCAGCTCCGCCACGATATATAGGCAGCAATCGTTTCTGCTGTCAGCCTTAGGCCCCGCTTCCTCACCACCATATAAAAGCCCAACTCCAGATCAAGAATTATTATCAAACAACCAACGTCTTTCATCAACATCAAAATGGACTCACCTCTGGCAGGAATACAACTATCGCCTCGAGAAACCCGAGTGATTGGCGCCCTACTGGGCGTCCATGCCGGCGATTCGCTCGGTGCAACAGTCGAGTTCAAACCCCACAACATGATACGAAAAAAGTATCCAAACGGCCTCCGAGATATTGTCGGTGGAGGCTCGTTCGGATGGTCAGCTGGCCATGCAACAGACGATACAGACATGACCCGCGGTGTCTTGTTGGCCTACCATGATCGCTATCATCGCGACATTGACGAGGACATCGCTCGTCTAGCTGGTGACCACTTCCTCGATTGGATGAATGGGAACTGGCCGGATAGAGCAAAGGGAAGTCTTCCCGAGGACATGGGTTGCGCTACAAGAAATGGCTTGGACAACTACGAGCAAACGAGAGATCCTGATAACGCCGGAAGCGGACAGGGACAAGCCGGTAACGGGAGCCTGATGAGGTGCATTCCTACCGGTCTCTTCCAGACAGATCCTGAGAAGATCATCGACGAGAGTCACCGTATCAGCAAGATCACCCACGATGACAGACGATGCACCATATCATGCGCAGCTTACAACACCATCGTTTCCAAGCTCATCAACCAAGTCTCCGTTGAGGAAGCTATCAAAGCTGGTCGAGCTGTTGCAGAAAAGCTCGAAGGCGGGGAAGGCGTTGTGTACGAGGCTATATTGCTTGGTGAAGCGCTCGATATCGCAAGAATGGCCAGAGAAGGGCCGTCGTCTAGACTTCGGGGTCAAGGTAGTGGCTATGTGCTGGAGAGTCTGTCTCTGGCTATTGCAGCCATTCTTGACAGCAGGAGTTTGGAGGATATTGTAGTTGACATCGTGAGCATTGGGAAGGACACAGACACGAATGCTGCGATCGCTGGTGGACTTTTGGGGGCTAGGGATGGAGCGGATGCTATTCCTCCGCGCTGGAGAGCTGTTTTGCAGTTTGGGGATGAGTTTGAGAAGAAGGCTTTGGATTTATTACGACCAGAAGAGAACTAAACTGGAATGATGACTTGTTAGACTTAAACTGGTGCAATTTAGCTAGCCAATGATATGTGCTGTTGTCTACGGAGACAAGGTCAAGTCATCCCGATGCCAAGTTGACGATTATTTCCTAAAATGGGACTGCCCCCAACCTCGCAGTTCCAAAAAGCTTTGGACCCGTATTCAGAAGGATTGAAGCATGTAATCATAAGAGAAAAGGACAAGGGTCGCGGGTATTATCCTCGGAGTGACAAGGGATACACGTGATGCAGATTGCGGGGTTGGACCTTGGGCACAGTCTTTATCCATGTAGTCTACTCCTCCCCCAGATTTTGGCTTTTCCGCCTGTTTCCTCAGATCATCTTCCACTTTTCCGCTATCAACCGTCAAAGAGTACCAAACTTGTCTCTCCACTTCTGTCAAACGACTGTTGGCTCCGATGAACCTAGAGCGTCAGATCCTCCCGACCCCTTCTAGCAACGATGGTCATATTTCCAAGAAGCGGAAAAAGAGTAATGAAAGAGTCAGAGTTACTAGGGCGTGCGATGGATGCAAGAAGTAAAGGAGACAATTTGATGCAGTGAATCGAACTTGTCGACTAATCTTTCTAGGCGTAAGATCAAATGCAATGGCATGCAGCCTTGCAAGTTTTGCGTGAGAACAAGGGCTTCTTGTACTTTCAACTCAGCCTATGCACGAGGTCGCTTGCCTGTCATCCCTTCTGCAGATGAGGTGGCAGATGAGACTATAGCTGTTGCGACGCAGGATACCATGCCTGGTAGTGAGCATAACAGCCCTACAGACTTAACTCACCAATACATGGCAGACTCAACAAACGAGGCGGCGCATCAAGCTGCTGAGTTACAAGACTACTCTCACCTCCTCCCATCAGGTGGCACAGGTTCACGGGCTGTGACATCGGTGCAACAGTCTCCCGAGCCATCCCAGGAAGATCTTCAGGGCCATTATATCGGTCCAGCGTCAGGTGTGTCCTTCCTTCTTAGGGTGCAGAAGCGGTTACACCAGGCTATATCCTTTTCTGGGCCGGGGAGTATCTTTACTTTTGGCGATGCACCCCTTCACAACCCTGACTATGATCCTACCTTCTGCATGATGCTTCCCAAAGAGGATGCTCAGCGCTTGGTAGATCGGTACTTTGACTTTGCCATGCCTACGTACCGGTTCCTGCATCGGCCGACGATCCAGGAATGGTTTGTGGAGTTTTATGAGACGATGGGTACGATGCGGGATCCTAATAACGCTGCTGCCAAGGTTGCGTTGCTTTTCATGATTCTAGCCCATGCGAGAGTCTACATGCCGGAGAATGACAGGCCAGGGCCTTCGGATCTAAGGTTGGTGACCTGTCTCATACCATGATTCATGCTAATGCACATATGTCGTGCAGCGCTAGATATTATCTGGCAGCTGATCATCAGCTATCAAAAGAGAGCGGCTCCATAAGGCTGACTAGCGTGCAAGCACGACTGCTGCAATGCTACTATCTCGGCACCCAGTCTCGCGTCAACCATTGCTGGAGTCAGTTCGGCATCGTCACAAATCTGGCTCTTGCAATTGGTCTCAACCGGAATAAACGCCCCGGGGTCATAAGTGGATTGAACCACATTGAAGTCGAGACTCGACGAAGAACCTTCTGGTGTGCTTACACACTGGACGCATATCTTAGTGTGTCGCTTGGTAGACCTCGCAACTTTCACGATGACGATATTGATACGGAACTTCCTACCTGCGTGGATGATAATGATATAACCAAGGATCACATAAATATGAACGGATCAGCCAAGGGCTATTCAGTTATGCTTGCGCCTCTGGGCCACATGAAGTAAGATCCTCTTCTCTACATCCTTCCTTCCTTCTGTTAACCAATGTTTAGACTTGCTCGAATCATTGGTCAGATCCTCCGCGCGCTCTACTCAGTGAAGCCCAAGTCCGTCAGTCGACGAGCAGAGGAAACACAACGCATCTCCCAAGATCTGAACGACTGGCGAGCAGAGTTCTCCCAGTTTCTTGATGCCGATTACTTCAGTACAACATTCCTCGTTCCCATTGTCCAAAGACAACGCAATGTTCTTAACATGACTTATTGGCACGCTATCATTCTTGTCCATCGACAAGCAGTCCTTAACAACTTCGCCAAGATCTCAAGACAGAACAGAAGGGGTAGTGAAAATGATTCTGCCACTCAAGAAAGTGTCCAGAAATGTCTGCAGGCCGCTATGAACACTGTTGGTCTCATTGATGAGATAGCGGAGCACGGGCAAATGTTTCGCGCATTTTGGGTCAGTATCATCATGCATGGCTCTGGACAGTAACTAACTGGCTCTAGGTCACGGCATATTTCGCATTCACCGCGGCTATGGTGTTGTACATCTACGTAATCCAAAAATGGGCTTCACCACCCGAGACGTACAGCGATTATTTTACAGCAGCCACCCGATGTCAATCGCATATGTCAATCATGGTCGAGAAAGGATCATTGTCAGAACGATACTGCTGTTTGCTTGAAGAACTGCGCATAGAAGCGCTACGACAGGTAAACAGAATGCATCCATCCACGAATGCATTCGGGACGATAGATGGGCATTCGCGAGAGAACGAATTCCAGCCCAATGCTATACCAATGGATACGCCGAGTGATAAGACATCTTATACGGATTTGATGGGGGAGAATGGGATGGATTATAACGGCATGTCTGGTGTTGACTTTTCCGGCTGGGGTCAATTTGCATCCATGATCTCGTCTGGTTTGGGTAATCTTGATGTATTCTTGGACGATGAAGTGTTTAGGATTTAAACAGCGCTTACTACTATGAGAATCCTAATGTCTTCCCTAGCTGCTATATTCCTTATCTTGCTTGTTGTTCTGTTGTGTGGGTTAGCCTCGGTTGTGGACTGCCAATCAAGAAGCAGCCTGCGGATATGCCCTTTACCTTTTCCAGACATCGGATCCAAAGCCGAGCAGCGTCGGAAAAGGACCCCCGAGATTTCCTGCCCGGTTACAAATCCGTTGAAGATCATAAACTCTTGTGGTTGGAGCGGCAGAACCACAAATGTGCGCTAGTTTCTACCACTGTCTTCACGATTCCAACAAGATACATATTTATCTCAATCCAACCAAGTATTGAATAACGTCGCATATATCCATACCACAAATTTATCCAAAATGTCATCTGCAGTATCAAAGCGCCTTGAAGGCAAGACAGTCCTCATCACCGGAGCTTCTTCCGGCATCGGAAAGTCTACTGCCTTCGAGTTCGCCCGCACAAGCCCCAAGAACCTGAAGCTTGTCCTCACAGCTCGTCGAATTGACACCCTCAAGCAGATTGCTGAGGAGATTGTTAAGGAAGTTGGCGATGGCGTCAAGGTGCATCCTGTTCAACTCGATGTTAGCAAGCCTGAGGAGGTGCGCTCTTTTGTGAGCAACCTTCCTGCTGAGTTCAGCGAGATCGATGTATTGGTGAACAATGCGTAAGTCTGTCCCAAATCATCAAGAATGTCAGCTAACAAATCGCAGTGGTCTTGTCAAGGGTGTTGACAAAGCCCCCGAGATCAAGGAAGAGGACATCAACGTCATGTTCGCTACCAACGTCACAGGGCTGATCAACATGACACAAGCCATCTTGCCCATGATGCTCAAGCGCAACAACGGCGAAGGAGCTGGAGATATCATCAACATTGGCTCCATCGCTGGTCGCGAGCCTTACCCCGGCGGCAGCATCTACTGCGCTACCAAGGCTGCTATCCACTCTTTCACTGAGAGTCTGCGCAAGGAGCTCATTTCCAAGCGCGTTCGTGTTATCAGAATTGATCCTGGTCAGGTAGAGACTGAGTTCTCTGTTGTGAGATTCTATGGTGATAAGTCCAAGGCTGATGCCGTATATGCGTAAGTTATAGATAGCTTTCTCTTTCTGATGCCGTTGCTAACTATATGTAGTGGCTGCGAACCTCTTACACCGGATGATATTGCCGAGGCTATTGTGTTCGCTGCTGGAAGAAGGGAGAACGTTGTTATTGCTGATACTCTGATATTCCCCAACCACCAGGCCGCGGCAACTGTTATGCACAGGAAGTCGTAGAACCTTACATAGATGGTACAAACTAAATCATTGACTTCACTGCTAGCGCTGTTACTCTCATATGATGTGTATAATGTGACTACTCGCTACTCGGGGTCTGCTAGTGACTCATCTGGTGATGAAGGTGCCCGCAATACTTACTTAATATAACAACACTTTCAATCACACGAACTGGTATAATGTGACATTCATAGGGAGGATATCTTAAATGTCCTCTGAAATCGTATGTATCGATGTATTGATTAGAAGCTGAAAGATCGTAATTAATGATGTCTAAAACGACTCTTGCGTAGCATCATGCCTTCGGACTTGGTGGAAAGCTCTACCAGAGGACACACGGTCAATACATCGTGAGTCTCAAAACACTCAACACTTGTTTATGCGAGTCCGCGTATTCAGATGTCCCGAGAACGCTCCATCTGAAGATATGACCGACTTAGGCCACATTCGGCATCAGATCTTATCCCCGGCATCAGTTAGCAGTTTGCGGGGGATCGGCAATGTCCAACCTCACCCGTCGGAAAAGCTACTTAGCCAACCCCCGCACCAATTCCTTTTCCGAAATGCATGCAAACCCCCACAGCTCGCTACGGAACAAGTGTCGCAGGTGACACTCGCGGCAGCTTATCCATGCGTGATCAGCCTCTAGCGGACATCATCCGGCGATACCTGCATGGGACAATGGGTCAACAAATAGGATCAAAACGAGCTTATCAGTGTCGATCCGGGAGTGGAGGTCGGCCTCGGGTTACGGCATTGCTGGAGCTTGTGCACTGGACATAAGGCGAATTACCGTTAACCTTAAGTACTCGTATCCTTCTTTGAACCTTGCTAGAGCTAGCGTAATTGACCGACCAAACCCCTTCTCTATCACTATCTACCATTATGTCTTCGCCAAGAGCACCACCAAGCGGCGTATGGGCGCCTGCCATCACATTCTTCAACCACGACACAGATGAGCTTGATACCGAGTCGCAAGCAGCTTATTACTCATACCTCTCCAAGACAGGTCTAGCGGGCCTCGTCGTGCTTGGAACTAACGCTGAGACATTCTTGTTGACGCGTGAGGAGCGCAAGGCATTACTGCAAACAGCTCGCAGAGCATGTGGACCAGATTTCCCCATCATGGCCGGTGTCGGTGGACACTCAAACAAACAAGTCCTCGAGTTCATCAGTGATGCAGCTGATGCTGGAGCAAACTATGTCTTGCTCCTCCCTCCTGCTTACTTCGGCAAGCAGACGACACCAGAGGTCATCAGCAACTTCTTCGACGATGTAGCTACTAAGAGTCCCCTTCCCATCGTTATCTACAACTTTCCCGTTGTTTGCAATGGTATCGACCTGGACTCTGCCACCATTGCTGCTTTAGCAAAGAAACACAGCAACATCGTCGGCGTCAAGCTCACCTGTGGAGCAGTGGCCAAGATCACAAGACTTGCGGCTGAACTCCCAGAGGAGCGCTTCTCAATCTACGGCGGTCAGTCTGACTTCTTAATAGGAGGTCTGGCTGCTGGATCTCACGGTACCATTGCCGGTTTCGCCAACGTGGTACCCAAGACAATCGTGCACATCTACAATCTCTATCAGGAGGGGAAGTTCCAGGAAGCCATGGCTCTGCACAAGAAGGCTGCGCTAGCTGAGCAACCTTGCAAAGCAGGTATTGCATCAGTCAAGTACGCGGCGACGCTAAGCACAGCCAAGGCGGCAGGCATCAAGGGTGCTGCAGATAAGCTCAAGCCAAGAAGGCCGTACGTCGAGCCTACTGATGCTGCCAAGAAGAGCATCGAGTCCCAGATTTCTGAGATGTTGAGTTTTGAGGCTACTCTCAAGCCGGCTGTGGAGAATGGTCATACAAATGGTACAAATGGGGTGGCGAAGGAGATCAAGAATGGGATCGCCAATGGAGTGCAGAATGGCGTGGAGGTGCATTGAGGGATGATTTGACTTAACATCATATGGTAGCAACATGAAATTGACTTTTAAACCCCATGATAAGTCATTGAAGACACTGAAGAACCTGTAGTCTCATGGTGTTGCTAACATGAACCCCTTCGCCTAGAGAGGACATACCAGTAATATCAGTACTTTGCCTATCGGTTGTGGTTTTATCATAGGTAAATAAGATTCGCGCTGTATTCTCGAGCCCGCATGCCTGTAGGTGCGGCTTGTTGAATTCCAAATTTTGTTCGGGCTTATGGGCAGGATAAGGCTGTGTTGTCAGAGGAACTCGGGCAGAATTTCTATGGCATGCAGAATAGGTTGGGTATCAACTTCAATTATAATTCGTAACGTCATAACCAACTAACTATCTCAGTGTCTGATGATAAACTAAACTGCGATTCCCAGAAGCTTCACTAGATATGAGGCTTCCTTGGGTATCACTCTTCCTTCCTTGTGCAACTCCCCAATAGACATTTACAGGACATGCTTAAACAGCGGGGATCTGTCACCCATCTCAAACAGCTCCTCCTCGGTGTACTTCCTCTTAGCCTCCTCTGCGATCTTAGCCTTACGAGCATTGGCATGCTTGTAGCTCATTTCCAAGAGCAAAGCAACCATAAGACCTGTTGCTCCAAAGGCCAAACTGAGACCGAAACCAGTGTAGTACTTGGGCTTCTCACTCTCGAGATACATGAAACTACCGACGATACCACCAACGTTTCCGACACAGTTCATGAGCGCGATACCAATGGCTCGGCGAGATGAAGGCGCGATGTTGTTGGCGTTCCATGAAGCGGCAGCAGCTTGGATTGGGTAAATACCAATGACGGCGAGCACGACGGCGAAGTAGGCGACACCCTTCTTGGACTCGAGTTCACCCTTGAGAGAGATGATGACAGAGTATGCGATCGTGACGATGATCATAGGAATAGCGACGAAAGGCATGCGCCAGAAGAATCGATCGGAGACCTTGGCGAAGCAAATGGCCGAGATAGCAGCGGCGACGTATGGGGGAGCAGATGTAAGCTGAGCGTTGGTGTTGCTGAAACCCATGGCCTTGGTGATGGATGGTAGAGTGAACTTGGTACCTGGAACAAGTTAGCGGTGAGGTTTGTAGTCATTCTTGGGAATACATACCGTAAGAGAGAGCAGACTGGCACAGAAGGAAGTAGGCCTGGACGTAGACACGCCAGTTGGTAAGCACCATCTTGATATCCTTCCAGCGGACGGTGTTTTCTTCCTGGAAACCACCACCCTGCTTGATAAACATGGAGAGTTCAAGGAATCGAATCTCTTCGGGTTCCAGCCAGCGCGAAGAGAGAGCAGGTGTGTCAATCAGGAAGAAGAAGCATGCAACACCGAGGAGAACGGTAACGATGCCCTCGAGAAGGAAGATCCATCGCCAACCCTCAAGGCCTGCGACACCGTCCATCTCAGCGATACCGGCAGCAAGAAGACCAGAAAAGGCACCTGACAAGGCACTGGCGCAGTAGAAGTATGAGATTCGGGTAGAAAGATCCTTGGGCATGTACCAGTAACTGCACAGGTAGATGGCACCGGGGAAGAAGCCGGCTCTGTTGTTATGTTAGCTTGTTGGACTTGCGTATCGGTGAAACCTCTACTTACTCAAAGATACCGAGAAGAACTCGTGTAGCCATCAAACCACCAAAGTTTTGTACAAGTCCGGTGCAGGTCATGACGATCCCCCAGCACACAGTGAGGATACCAAGGTACATGGAAGGTCGGTTGAACTTCTTGAGCAAGATGTTACTGGGGACTTCGAGGAGGACGTATGGGACAAAGACTCGACGAATGTTAGCACGAGAAATCCCAATTGGAGTCGCGAAGAAACATACAGATGGACAGAATGGTGTTGTACTGGACACCAGTCATGCCCAGGTCCTCAACCATGCCCTCAATCTTTGCGTTACCGATATTGGCACGATCAATGTGGCAAATCAGGTACAACAACGCAAGCATGGGAACAAGTCGCACGTCAACCTTGCGGAAGACCTTCTTTCGCTGCTCCTCAGTGTAGCTATTGTAGAAGTCGGCATCGTCAGGGTCTAGACCAAAGACGCGGAAACCTCCGATCTCGATGGCTTCGTTGGTGTTTTCGAGGTGAGACGGCTTGTGGTCCGCGACTTCGACGTCGCTCTTGGAGATGGAGCTTCGTTGAGCCATGATGAAGAACTTGTATTGATGAATGTGAGACAAGACAAGTCCGAAGAGGGAAGATGCTGAGTGACGAGATGATTGATCGAAAGACAAGGCTGGGTATTATACTTGATCTTCCGATCTGGAAAAGCAATGGGAGAGAAAAGCCACTGGCCAGATTAGCTTAAGAATATGCCCCATCATGTCGTCTTTCCCCAGACAAACAAGTTAACCCCAGACTTGGCGTGGAAAGCTAACCCTGGCTAGACTACCATGAAGTGCGGGGTAGAAAGCTGGAGGTCTCATTGCGCGGAAAATGAAGTTATCCTGGTCTGGAGGATGTGCCGATCGACGGATTTGGTCTCGTACGGATAAGCATCCAATCATATAGTTATCCGTCCATGCATCCGAACCATGCAATGCCAGCCACTCTGCAACCCCCCAAAGGAAACATGTCCGTGCTTTCCTTTTCCTACACATGTTTTGTGCAGGTGATACGGAAACAACTCCATGTAATACTACGCAAAGAATCACGCATGAGAGCTGCGATGGTTACATACGAGGAACCGGAAGCTACCCCGCACGTAATACAGCCACTGATGAGAGCACATCGTCTGATCTTGCCAATCTCGGGATAAATAGTCCACCATTCAAACAGTCCTGAACATGGTATCCAGCTCGACCGCCTCAACAATTTTGTTGCAACTACACGGCAGTCATGTCTCAACGCAGTATCGTCAAGGATATCGTCATTACCCCCGTGGCATTCCATGATATGCCACTGCTGAATAGCGTGGGAGTTCATGAACCATATGCACTACGCAGCATTATCGAAATCATCACGGAAGACTCTTACGGTCTTGGAGAATCTTATGGAGATTCAGCACACCTAGACCGTTTGCAGAAAGCAGCGGATAAGATTAAGGGTCTTTCTATATACAGCACAAACATCATTTATCAAAAATGCGTTGAGTCTCTCCGCAACGACACTAACACCGGCGGCGATGGAATGGGTGGAATGGTTGTGACAGCCTCAGTCGCAGACAAGGTCTTTTCCCCATTTGAAGTTGCCTGCCTCGACCTACAGGGCAAGCTAGCAGGCATATCTGTTAGCGACTTGCTCGGTGGGCGCGTCCGGGATTCTGTCCAATACTCTGCCTATCTCTTCTATAAGTGGGCAGGCCATCCTGGCGATGAGGATGATGAATATGGCGCTGCATTAGATCCAGAAGGAGTTGTGAAGCAAGCGAAGAAGATCATAGACGAGTACGGCTTCAAGGCCATCAAACTCAAGGGTGGTGTTTTTCCCCCTGCCGAAGAAGTCGCTGCCATCAAAGCTCTCCATGAGGCGTTCCCCGACCTGCCATTGAGGCTTGATCCAAACGCGGCGTGGACTGTTGAGACTTCTAAATGGGTTGCCAAAGAGCTTGAGGGCATCGTGGAGTACTTGGAAGACCCAGCTGGTGAAATTGAGGGTATGGCTGCTGTAGCCAAAGAAGCGTCAATGCCTCTTGCTACAAACATGGCAGTCGTCGCTTTCGATCACCTCCCTCCCTCCATCCTTCAAAACGCCGTCCAGGTCATCTTGTCCGACCATCACTTCTGGGGTGGTCTCCGCAAGTCTCAAACGCTAGCGTCCATCTGTGCTACGTGGGGTCTCCGACTTTCCATGCACTCCAATAGCCACTTGGGTATCTCGCTTGCTGCTATGACACATCTCGCCTCTGCAACTCCTAATCTCGATTATGCTTGCGACACACATTGGCCATGGAAGCGTCGTGATGAGGATGTTGTTATTGATGGAGCTCTGAAATGGAAGGAAGGTGCTGTGATAGTGCCATCAGGTCCTGGTTTGGGTATCGAGTTGGATAGGGAAAGGTTGGCGAAGCTTCATCAGCAGTATCTGAACTGTGGGCTGAAGAAGCGCGATGATACGACGTATATGAAGAAGTTCCAGCCAGACTTCTCAGAAAGGATTCCTCGGTGGTGAGGAGCGGAATCAGAGTTAATTTCATGTTGAAGGTCGACGTGGAGCCCTTCCAAATATCCAGAATGGTGCTATAAGTCCAGCGATCAATATAACCGAGTAGCCCGACGCCATCAGCCACATAGTCTTGAAACCGTATTTCCTGAGTGCCACCCGGTTCCCCGAGCTTGTTGGGTAGTATAGATATCCCCACACGGGATACATCGAGTAAGCACCAAGAGTCAGGATCGAAACGAGGACCGAGAAAGCAGTACCATGTCTTCCTCCATAACGCCACTCGAAGCTAATGCAAACCGTGAACATAAAGTGGACAGCAGATGGGATGCAAACGAAGATGAGAAGGGATACTGCCGACACGGCATCTGTCGCACTAGATCTCTGGAGAACAAGTTCCAGGAAAACCAAGACAGTGGCTTCAAGAATCTGAATGCACATAAAAAGAAACACTGGAGTAATCCACGTGCAGGTTCCAGTGTCGTAGTAATTCCTCTCTAGGTATGTAGATAGATTTTCACGGAACTCGCGCATTTCCCTGGTTTCGACAGAATGGTCAGGGTCGCTGGTTACCAGCTCGTTACTTTCTGAGAAAGGTTGATCTGTGGGTGTCATTGGCCCGGTAGTGCTAGGCAACTCGCGCATTCCAAAGGACTCGATGGAATTTTCAACGTTATTGGTTACTACACCATTGCCATTTGGGATGATTTGCTCAGTAGACACTGTTGCTCCAGTAGTGCCGAATGGCAGGTTACTGGACTGCCCTTCAAATGCCCCCTTGATTGCAATAGCAATAGGGCCAATAAGAAGAAAAGCTGGAAGGACTTGACCAAATGTCCATTCTTTTTCATCGACTGTCTCGCCAGACTTGACCATGAAGAGTTTGACCGTACCCCATGTCGCAGAGACAACCAACCAATACAGCTATACAGTCAGCGCCATACTAGAAGGCAAAAAGTCTAGACTTGGCCATACTTACATCTGAGAATGTTGACATGATAATATCACAGTATAATCGAACAACCAAGAAACTAGCCACTTGAGCCATCAGTAAAGCCCGCCGGACATGTAACGATCTTACCCCGGTGGTCTCGGTGGCGCGATTTACTAGCATTCTCGTGAAACCAGCACCCAGGCCTTCTGAGTAGTTGCGGAATCGTTTCAGATGCTTTGAGAACGGAGGATAGAATTTAATCGTACGACTGACAAAGGTGAAAACCAACAAGACAATTGACATAGTGCCAGATTGATAGGCTGTGGAGTCAGTAAAGTCCCCCGGGTTCCGCTTGGAACGTCTGTGCCAGTGAGCTGATCTGAAAGGATCGTAGAAGCAGATAGCATCCGTTCCATTGAGACTCGCAGTACCCTCATCTGGATGTGTCCAGTTGAATGATAGCGTTGGTCCAATCGCTGCGACTAGCATGAGAGCCAATATGATCATACAAATCATGCGAATGAGCTTCTCTGTAGGACGAGTATGGAAGTATTTCCGTAAGACAATGAGACCACAAATATGGGTCAGGTTGGAGAACCAGGCAAGATTTGTGACAATGTTAAAGTGATACGCCGAGATTCCCGTAGGAAGATCAATAAAACCGCTAATGAGGATACCAAGTCCGGTAATAAATTGGACATCACACATGCTCAGGATCGACTGGAAGATACACATACCATTTCTAGTCCGTTCGTCCAGCCCAACCCAATCTTCATTCGCTTTAAGCCCTTGTTGGCAAACTTTTTGACCAAAGAATCAATTGGATTCGCTCGCCATGAGTTACCAGACTCACTCAAGTTGTCACGATCACTACTCTGGAATGGATTCTCGTACGGGTCAAAGACAAAGAGATAGTGTAGCAGAACAAAGATGACCGCAAGCCAAGCAGAGCCTAAGAAGCCAGTGATGACCTGTTGCCTCCCTGTCAGTTCATTCCTACTACAGGAAGGTGGCACATTGAAATATGCTGGTATAGGTACTTACTCCGGGGTCCCGCTATATCACCATACGGCTTAACCTCTTTACCACGAGCCGCAAAAGAACAGTTGTAGCCCATGCTGTATTAGAATGCGTTTGAAAATAGTTTTTTGAGAAGAAAAGTTCAAGTCGAACTTTTTGCAAACGTTTTCCCAGCACAGCCTGATTATTATCAGCTGAAAGTCACGTTTTCTTCTCGGCCAATTAGTTGAGGTCCAGAACCGCCAGCCTGGTTTTGCTGCGCCTGATCGGAACTATTATAACCCTCTCTTGTACGACGTGAAGACATCATGTTAGTGGTTGTGAGGTCCCCTTCTGTAAGGTTGATACAAGTTCATTGATAAAGGCTGTGTGTGTTGGCTCAGCGTGCCTGAATCTAGTTCTTGCGCAATTTTCGGCAAAGCCATTATTCACATTTAGATTCGGTCGAATGTTACTACCAATCACGATTTATTAGTAACATACTTGAACTTCGCGCGCGCCTCGGAGGTCGTGACTATGAAGGATTCCATGTTTGCTGACCACCAAGACTGTCAGCTTATGTGAGCAGCTAAGCTTGACTGGCTGAGAGATCTTGATAAAAGGCACCTGCATTCCCAACCCCGACCGTTCCAGGTCCCTAGGTTTACTATGATTTCTTTTACTCTGTTACCTACTCCTAACAGAAATGACTAAAAGCCAGACCACCACGTCTACGGAAATCAGGAAGACTATTGAAGCAACAATCAATAGCTTCCTGTCCTCCTATGAAGACGGAAGAGAGCAGGGTGACACCTCGCTGATCAATCGCGACGTCACTGCAGATTGTACACGTCAATTGCTCCCCGTCTCGCTCTGCAAATCTCTTGGCGCTCCAGAGACTTTCCTCATGCCCAACGATATGTACGAGCAGCTCTACATTGATGATCTCACAATCGGCGGTGTCTACAACACTGTCAACGGGGACTTGGCGATCGACACCGAAGCTCGAATGGCGGCGGTCAATAGCACATCTGACTTCAAATTCAAGGACGGGGAGGTTCTGACGATGGAGTTCTCGTGGACTTTCTATCTGAACGAGGACGGCACCAAGATCAGCAAGGTCATAGAGTTTGCGGATGCCTCTGCAGTCCAGCACTTGGCGGCCAAAGCGCAGGAGCTTAAGGCGCGACAGGGGAGTAATGATAGTGCCAAGGTGAACCAAGAGGTGGATTTCTCAGAGACTGGATGATCAATTCGGGGCGGTGACAGATGATATATACGTTTGATGGGAACCTTTTGAAGCAATCATTTTGATCTAATCGTGCGAAGAGCATCGTCAGAACTAGTGAGTAGCAAAGCTTGTGGCGATTCAGGTATCACATTACGTGTCGACATTGTCAGAGCGGCAAGTTTATATTACACGTACTGTAAATGAAACACTATTTTCTCATCCCATTAATTTTATTGCCGGCAATCTCCAGTTCCGTATCATGACGTCTTTTCGAAGGTCCCTGCGGAAAGGCCGGAATAGTTGCACCGGTTATCATAGACCTACCCTTGAGTAACAACAGAAAGCATTGTTATCGGTTTTCAGTAAAGCAAAAAGCACCAACTTTTTTAATATTAAGGAGTGTGTATTTTTAGTTTGAATGCATATTCATATAGATTAAAAGACCACCCACTGCCTGGACCATAAACATGCACGTCCACAACCTTGAAAGTATGCTTATACCTTCCGCGTTCATTTTCACATGTAAGAGATAAACAAAAAAAAAAAAAAGCTTTACGGAGTTTTCCATGATCTTCAAACATGGTTTCAAGTTAAAACGGAGAATTGTTATTGACAGTCTGAGCGCAGCAAGCATTCGACCCACTGTGAACGTGTCATTCCCAGGGTAAAGCTTATCATCCAACCATCTTTCCATGTGACGAGAAACTACTACGTTCTTATCAAGATTCCTCATTTCGCATGCGAGATAAGAGACCTGAGAGGTTGCGTTTCAACGACCACGATTTCTTGGCATCGCCACCAAACACTAGTCGTGTTTGAGAACGATCTTCAGACATAGATTTCAGAGAAATTCGATACGAGCTAGGGCCTTACTATTGTTTAATTGAGGCTCATATACTCATGCACCCATTGGTTGGGCTCATTGACAGGGTACCTTTGTGCTTAAGCCTCACGACACGAGTCAGGCGCTATTATGAGCACTGCCGGTGCAGCGGAGCCTCATCAGGGATAGTTCATTGGCTCACCGCTGATCTTCAAGGCGATCGCCAAGGGGGCGCCACAGTCTATCTTTATTATCTGGATCGTGTAGTCTTCAACAGAACCTCTTTGGCTGTCGATACCCAAAGGGACCCCTGTATCTCTATCCTGATCAGTGGAGTGCCGGCGTAGCTCATGACTTACCCGCCGTTAGCGGGCTTGCGTGTCAGCTTAGACAAAATGACGATCGAGTCACTGCGCCTGTTAGAGATATGTGTAATTACAAAAGCAATGGTGCCGAGTCTGTGAGCTGCTTATCGCCTCCTTTCTACCAGGCCAGTATTTATAGATCCTGCCAAGCCGTCGAATTGTGCTGCCTCTGTGAATCAAGCTCATTATACCAGATTATTTTACGTACCAGATCTATCCATATTTTACCGTCACTGTAGAGCCGTGGAACCCATTGTCATTCCAGTATACTCATCGCATTCGGACCGACCCCAGAGTTGTCGAGATGGAACATCCCTCCTGTCGGGGCGCGGCCCCAGTGGATCCTAGTATGGACCGCGATAGCTTCATCCTCGATAACATGAACGGGAACCGAACATCATACCTGGACCCTATCCAACAAGATGCCGTCACAGATGTCGAATCAGGCACAACAACACCATCAGCCAGTATCCGAAAACAACAACAAGATCTATCTTACGACATCTACGATCCTAATCGGCCGAAGCTCAAGCTACGCCAACGTCTGAAGCATTTCACTTGGGCATGGTATACTCTTCCTATGAGCACTGGTGGTCTATCTCTACTTCTATATTCTCAACCACATCAATTCCCCGGTCTTAAGATCATCGGTCTTGTCATCTACATCCTCAACCTATTGATCTTCACTTCCGTCAGCACCGCCATGGTGTCGCGTTTCCTACTACACCAAGGAACATTCGTCAAGTCATTGACACATCCTCGCGAGGGCTTCTTTGTGCCTACGTGTCTCTTATCGATAGCCACGATCATCACCAGTACCGATCGTTACGCGATACACAAGGATAATGCAAACCTTGTCTGGGCGGTGCAAGCCTCCTTTTGGGGCTACGTGGTGGTCACTCTGCTTCTAGCCATTGGCCAATACAGCTACGTCTTTGCAGCCCACAGCTTCTCACTTTCGACAATGATGCCTACTTGGATCCTTCCTATCTTCCCCATTATGCTTTCAGGCACCATCGCATCTGTCATTGCAGAGACACAACCCAACCTCGATGCACTTGCAATCATTGGCGCAGGACTTACCTGTCAAGGTCTCGGGCTTAGTGTTGCCGTCATGATGTATGCTCACATGATCGGGCGCCTGATGCAAGCAGGACTCCCCAACAGAGAGCATCGTCCAGGCCTCTTTATGTGTGTAGGACCACCCGCCTTTACCGCCCTAGCCTTGATCGGTATGGCAAATGGCATGCCTTCAGACTGGGACATTCTGCAGGGTAACAGTGTTAACGCATTGGCTATCATCAAGTTGATTGCCATCATGAGTGCTATTTTCTTGTGGGCTCTGAGTCTCTGGTGGTTTGGCATTGCTCTCGTCGCCGTTCTCCGATCCCCACCAAAATACTTCCATCTCGGTTGGTGGGCAATGATATTCCCCAACACAGGCTTCACTCTAGCCACTATCTCTATTGCTAAAGCTCTCGAAAGCCCTGCCATCGGTTGGGTGGCTACTGGCATGACCATCGTTATCATCTGTGTTTTTATCTTTGTTTTTGTTAGTCATGTGAAGGCTGTCATCACTCAGGACATCATGTACCCTGGGCGAGATGAGGATGTTGAAGATCATTGAGGGATTAAGAAGTGATGCATTTAGAGTGGCGTTTAAAATTGTTTTAGATATCTATGGGACCGGACGTTGTCGCTTAATATATTTACTCATGCTTCATCCATTCATTCACTATCACCTCAACTGAAGACGGTGTCTATTGCGAAAACCATGCCCTTGTGCTTGATATGTGCCATACGATCGGGGTATGAAATCCGGAAATTCCGTTTGAGTAGCATTGAGATAGACGATCTGGGTTCATTTGTGGCCCACTTCCGGAGGCCACCTTAAAACAGAACCCTCGCCCGACCAGACGGGGTAACTGCTCCATTCTGTGTTGAAGACAGTTTAGCCTGGTGAGATTCAGATGCCTTTATGTAGTTAAGGCTGACAACCTCCCCCTTGGCCAGCCATTCGGATAAATTGTAGGATATCATCGGAGCTACAGGGCTAGAACATCGACCAATGCTTTTGACTCTTGGCGTAAGCAGCAATGTGGGCAGTGAAGGGTGACTCCGTTTCTAACAAGTATAAAAACAATGGTTGGCAAGGTGTCGCAAGACAATACTTTAAACGTCTAGGAAAATAATAACAGCCGCAAATATGTCTGATACAAGTGAGACTCTTCCAATCCTTCCAGCTGACTTGACTCCCGAATGGTTCAGCGCCAAACTCGGACAGAAGATTAAGTCTGTCGAGAACACACGCAACATCTGGGGTACAGCCAGCAAGCTTTTCTACACCATCACCTACGAAGATGAGAGCAACGAAGATAGACCGACGAATATCTGTGTCAAGGGTGTTTTCGACCCCAAGATGATTGAAGCTCAGCCATGGACAGTCAGTTTGGCGCAGCGCGAAGCAGAGTTCTTCTCCAAGGTGGCCCCTACCATCAACAACATGATCTTTCCTAAAGGCTGGTGGAGTGGAATCAGCGAGAAGCAGGGTATCGCCATTATGAACGATCTTGTTAACGAGGGATGCACTTTTCCTGCCGAGGTAGCTGCTTATTCCGTTGACAAGGTCAAGAATGGTGTCGAGCAGTTGGCAGGACTTCATGCGCAGTATTGGGGTCAGAGTCAGGACGACCACTCTTGTAAGCATCTCAAGCACCGTTCCGCGTCTTCACCTAACAGGTAATAGGGATCTGGAACAATTACGATCCTGCCATGACCTTCATGTGCAGATCTTGGGATGAAGTAGTCCGACGACCAGGTCGTCCTCAACTACCAGAGTACCTTATGGATGGAACTCGATGTAACGAAGCTTTGGACCGTTACTACGCCGAGCGCAACCCTCGATTCAGAACCCTTCTTCACGGCGACACCCACATCGGCAACATCTACTTCACCGCCGACGACCGCATCGGATTCCTGGATTGGTCTGCCTTTCACTTTGGCTCATGCTTCCACGACGTGGTGTACCACATGACAGCCATGCTCAGCGTTGAAGACCGTCGGGCTCACGAGATGGAGATTCTGGATCATTATCTTGAGACCTTGCATCGACTCGGCGGTCCCAAGTTCGATCGACAAAATGATCCCGAAGTCATGATTGAGTATCGAAGGTCTTTTATGACTAACGTTATCTGGCTTATTTGCCCGGATGGTCTGCAGAGTAAGGAGCGGGTTGCGACTTTATGTGAGAGGACTGTTGCTACATATGATGATCACAAGGTCATTGATGTGATTCTGAATCAGCCTAAGCCAGCTGTCTAGATATTTAAAGTCACAAGAACAAGTTCTGTCGAGTTTCCATCTTAAAATAAATTAAGCATAATAAATAGCCCATTCACGTGTTGGAATATGACAGCGACCCATTAATGCAACACTCAACCTTCTCGTTCATTATTGGAAGAAAGCATAAACCCCTTCTCAAAACGCGTCATTCATATTTAATTATGTAACTGATAATTGTGATGCGCGACGTGATGATTACATGCTGTCCGCCTCTCCAGACTCATTCCAGACAAGGATGACGTGCACGATACACGAGCAACAAAATGAATCACCAGCAAGTTCATGACGTCCATGATTCCCGGGGGCTATATAACACCAATTGCTTCACAGGTAACTAATTCCCTCAATTTTTCCCGCATCGTCAGAACAATTGATCATCAACAAATATGCGCAACTCTAGATCAATTCTCAGCCTCGTCAGGGTTCAATCCCTCGCCCCAGGACAATTCTCTACGCTACCAGCAATGCGACAAATTGAGCGTGGCAATGACGAGAATGTCTCACATGCGACCGGCCCTTCCAAGGTCCCCCAAAGTGTGCAAGAAGCTGTTCCCAAGGGAGTCGAGGAGGCATTGCCTGACTCTGTGAGTTGATTCGCCACCAAACCCCATTAAAGGCGAGACTAACAGGACAAGATTCATCCTACCAGCAAGAAACCTAAGCAATCGACCAACAAGTCGCACGCCAAGAATGATGGCGAGGAATCTGTCGTGCCGAAGAAGGTTCAAGAGAAGTTGCCGGAGGAGATAGAGAGGGCTGTCCCCAATGCTCGGGAGATGCACCAGTCACGGGCAAGAAGGAATAGAAATATGATAGTAATAGATGCCAGGAATGGCTTGCTAAATTATTCTCACAATCATAATGATACTAGCCTATCTCGTTGCAAACGTCTTTTTTACATCCTCGTCAAACTGTGCCACCCAGGCCTCGCTCTCAAGCATCTGTGTTGATGCAACTAAAATCCCTTCGTCCGTCAAGTGTCTTCCTCGTCATCTTGTTCGATCCGATTCCTCATCCTCCGAAATCTTGGTTCAAACACATACGTCCAATACCAATTCTTCTGCAAAGAAATCTCTGCCATCGCCTCCAAAAAGTCTCTCGTTCCCTTGAAAGGATAGAACGTAAAGTTCCAAGCCGTCCAAACCACGATCACAGACTCCAAGTCTCGGAAAGCTTCCATACTGCCATATGTCTCCTGCACAAGGTTATCCAGCTCCCGACGCTGCGACTCATTTCGCGCTTCATATGTTGAGAAGAAGTAGTCCTTTGATGGTTGAATATGCTCTGGACCAAGGAGGAGGACGGATGCGCTTGCTTCTTCATGGCTACCGCCGCCCGAGAGAGATATGCAGTGGAGTTCTTCTATCACGGGCCAGTCAAGCATGTTACCGGCGTGTGCTTGGGGCTCACTCTCGCGGAGTAGAGGAATCGGGTTTCCTTCGAGAAAGTCCACATGTTCCCACTGAACTTCTGCAGCACTCGCCAGGTAGTGTACCGCACACTGGCCATCCCAAATCGCTTCGAGCCCGTTCGTTGCTCTCAAAAACTCTTTGTACTCATCAGGCAGAGTTGTCTTTAGTCGTTTCTCCAAGGCCTTGATTTTAGAGGGCGAACATCCCGGTCGGAGGAGGCCGTCAGGGTTTTCAGGTCTGAGTCGGGGGTTATCATCGGGACGATAGACATCTAGATCATCGTAAGGGCAATTTTCGAAGGTATTCTTGCTGATAATGTGAACGAGCTCCTGAATGCTCTTCTTCGCGTATCGACGCCTGGGTCCGTTTTCGAGTCGATTTTCAGCCATCTGTACAGCGCGAGAAACAGCTGGGCGGACTTTGGCGGGGTGGATGTTGAGCATTTCAAGCATGGGCTGCTGAGGCATGAGAATGACTTTGCTCCATACCCGGCGAGAACAAGCAAGTTGTTCGATCATCTCGTAAGCGTTGATCCGTTCACATATGTTGTCCATTAACTCTCGAGACTCGGTGTCTTGGTTCAGTCGGAGATATATATCGAGGGCGATCATCAAGCCCGCCGTGCGGTAGAGTTGCAAGTAGAGATACTGAAATATTCCATGGCGCCACCACATGGCTATTTTCATGTACCTGACCGCCATAGGCCCATTTGGACTCGCAGAATATGAGAACTCTCCTTCCGCATGCAGCTTCTCTGCCATGAAGACTTGTCCTGCAAGAGTTCCATTCCAGTCCGGAAGATCTGTCGTCAAGCCGTTATAGGCCATATCGAGAGCCTTCGTGGCGGTTTCCTCCGTGACCTCCCATTCCTCACTGAACCGCTCAAGCCAGGGCTTGCGGGCTTCGTCTTCCAACTCAAGAAGGTTTTCCTCGGTGCGCTCCTCTTCCGGAATCCAGGAGGGCCAAGATGATGCTGCGTCCCATGAAAAATACATGCAGGGCTTCAAAAACGGAAACTCGCATTTGCAATGTTCGAAAGGGTCAACACCTCTGTTGACAAGAGTCTCCAAAAGTCTTGTGGCACCATCGACCTCGCCAATGATGGCGAAATTCACGGCTGTTTTGGCGATGCCGTCGATGACTTCTGCAAGGGAGCGATAGTCGGCGATTGAGGGTTCATAGTCAACATGGCGGAGGAGGTACTCGAGCCTGTGCTGCGTCGGATCGAAATTCTTTTTGTTCATGGTAACTGGAGTCTCCGGGATGTAGTCTCAAAGAACCGTAACGCGAAAATTCACGATGGAGTGAATTATTCTCCTTGGCAACGACGACCTAAAGACGTGACGTCATTAGTAAGCTGACAGAGTTGCCTGCCCATTTGGACAGAGCGCAACATCTTTGTTACTTTCATCAATCATAGACAGGTTGTTTGTTCTAAGTTAAAATGAGGTTCATACAAACCGTTTGCGTCGGTGCGAGCGCTCTTTGTTCATCATCTGTTCATTCAACAATTCCACACGGAGGTTCACACCCGACAATAGACAGGCACAGGGTGGCCTGTACTGCCCACTAAAGAAGAGCTATCAACCCACCCGTAGACCCCGGGCCTGCAAGTCTCTCGGGCTCACAGCAGGTTCCGCCACTGTGCGGCTCGCTATGCCCCCTGTGAAGCGCTGCAAATTAGCGGCACAACACCACTGGAGCAGTCCAAACTTTCAAAACCTACTCTCTGTCAGAAGAATTGTCCTCTAAGGCTTAGGCTACAGAAATAAAGTAGCCTAAACGTTTGTCTACGCCAGCATAAGATAACCTAACCAAATTAATCTCATCTCTCACACTGACGCCGAGCTATTGTCAGTGGCGGGCAGGCAGCTGTCAACGAGAACATTTTATCGTCAGCTTTGCATTATGCGATCCACAAACAATTGTTCCTGCCTGCTGAGGTGGCCGCGCGTGGCTGCTCAAATACCTTTCTTCTTGAAGTGAGGCTGGTCCAACGATCGTGTGCATACTTTCTTCTTGAATTCTCATAACACCTTACTTGCGACTTAGTCCTCATCGAAGTTCTTCATTGCAGCTCCTTCTTCGCCTCGATTCGCCAGAGCACTACCCAGATATTCTTCGTCATGACTTCTGCACACGCCTCATCACGATATCCCCACCCAGTTTGTTTCCAAACGCGGTTTATCACGCGGCATGCCCGTCAGACCAAACACGACAGCTTCATCACTGTCCTCATCGCCAAAGAACCCAGTAGACGGACAATGAGCCGCGATTCGTTGTTGAGGGGGATGACGCCTGATGAATTCCGCGCCCACCTGTTACGCTCGGGTTGTTTCAATTTGATCGCGCAGGCAGATGCCCTATTTAACCTCCCAAAACCTCAATCTACATTCAACACGAATCGCAAACGAACCGGAGATGGCTCGATCGCACAACAACCAGCAAAGCGACAAAACAATGTCGCCGCATCGTCCAACTACCAGAGCTCTACCACAGCACGATCTAAAACCGAGCCGAGTTATCCCAACCGCAAGTTGCTCAACCACCTGTATGTCTGCAAAGTCAAAAAGCTTGTAGTGGGAAGGAGCTTGTGGCTAACAAATTTCCTCCGTTGCAGGGGGTGTCTCATGCCGGCAATCAAGATGAAGAAGGGCTCAAGCGTCGTATTGCCGAGTACAAGTCTCAGTTGCACGATCTCGAAGATGAACATGCATCGCTATCTCGAGACAGAGACCCTGAAACCATTAAAAGGTTGAAGACGGCATGCGACGATACCGCCAATCGTCGTCAGGACTTTGACAAGAAGCTCAGCACGGTCGATATTATCATCAAACAGATGACCAAAACAATTCAATAGGGTCATGACATGGTACCAGCGCAGCTACATGATGCTTTAAAGGCAAGCAAGGCTGATCATCAGAATCTTACGGATGAACTCAACGAAATCGAGAAACTAAAAACCGAGCAAAAGCAACAACTTGAAGATGCCTACCTCAAGTACAGCGAAGCGCCTTCCAAGCTTGACGTCTTGAGTAAGCGGATGAAGGAATGTAAGCTTGGTCTGCAGAGTACGGAGCAAGATCTCAACAATGTCTACTTGCAACGCAGGCTCAGCGATTTGAGTCGCATCAACGTCTCCGCTCTACCATAAGACCAGCGACTTCTGTTGTCCAAGCTAGTCGGTGAAATACAGGCCGTCCTCGATAAGGAACCTGGGGCATCAGGCGTCTGAGCTGAGAGGTATAACAGGAGAATATTTACAGACAGGGAAGGGGTCTTCTTCACTTTTCAGATGACGGCTAAATAGATAGGAAGGACCTACCAATACAAGCTCTTCAATTACTACACGGTAGAATGTCGTCTAATAATTATTAACATATACCGTGAAGACTCATTAGACCAGACCCCATAGCAATTGTTCTGCCATCACTATTCCAACCCTAACAACGTGCTGTAACTCCTAGCGATGGCGGTAGGCGCATCTCGAAAGTGCCATGAGTGAGATCCTCCCACAGGTGAACCATCATTGTATGCGGGGTCTAGTGACAGTCCCTTGAGTTTTCGTGACATGTTACCTGCACGTTCATGCCCCTGTCAGGCGGATTGCAAATAAACAGGTACATAGAGGAAGCTGAACGACAGTATCAGTGCAGTCCTAGACTGGAACCTCAAAGACTCCAATCTATCCTTTCTATCAACTACTTGATTAGCGCTAGTTTCATGCAACTCACCTGCTTGTCTTCTGAAGAAAAGATCCTGAAGGGTTGAAAAGTTCTCACTCCTGTCCTGTAACTCATTCCAAAAGTATCGTATATGAAGTTTGCACACCTATTGACTTAAGGTCGTTTACCAATGCTAGGTAGTTACTGCATTCTTGGTTTCTCTGGCTCCAGTATCCCTTTGTTCCCACTAATCATGAGATGGGAGGCATCATTACTCGTTGTCAACTTGCTGCTACTTGTAAGGTCACTCTCTGCTAAAGAAAAACAAGTATGAAAATTATAGTTAATATTAAAGGATTACGCTAGCTAAATGAAATTTCTAAAAGGAATGGCTGATTTCGCCTTCAATATATCTCAAGCTATTATACCTCACCCCAGATTCGACACCTTCTCGCACAACCTCTTGCCCGTTGTTACCATTTCTCAGACCCTGAGTAGTGATAGTTGTGGAAGGTTGTCAAATGACAAACTCTCCTCAAAACAATTCCAAAGACACACAAATTGTTCCTCGAGGAGTTTGATCACAGACTTAGACGCCGGGGACACCGGGAGCGCCGCCAGTAGCGGGAGCATTGGGAAGCTTCTCGGGGACCAGGTTGCCAGCGTCTTCACCGATAGTTTCCTCATCTTCTCCGAGCTGCTCTCCTAGCTGACCTGCGTCGCCGGTCAGTTGTCCGTCGATGGCATCGCCATTAGTCTCAACAAGGTCGCCCTCTCCGGTGAGGCCCGCAGCATTGGCAACGTCAGCAGCACCGTCGGCGAGCTTGTCGAGCTGTCGCTTGGCCATCCTGAGCTTGCGGCCTCCGGGAGGAGGAGGGGGTGGGCCACCGCTGGTGCTGCCGCCGCCGCCGCCGTTGTTCAGTCCAGGCTCATCAGGCTCCTGAGCGTCACCACCCATGAGATGAGAAACGTGGATCAAGGCATTCTCGCCAGCGTAGCCGACAGCGTTGTCGAAGTCGCTGATAATTGGCTCCGCAGCTTGGCCTTCACCACCGAGCTGGCGCGAGTTGAGAACCGGAGCACTGAGGGCGCCGGTGGCAGCGAGGATGATAAGAAACTTGGTGAGTTGAGTCATTGTTGTTGGTTCAAATTGTTTGTTGTCTTTGGAGGTTGGTTGAGTTTGTCAAAGGTGATTGGTAAGGTTGATAGATACGATGAGTAGGCAAGGCAGTTGATTTCAGGGTCTGATTGGAATCTTGACTGTTGTTGCGTGTCTGGAGAAGAATAAAATTCTCATCAAACGGGGAGGACTGCTTCCTTTTATCATTGAACTCGATGCTGATCATTCCTTCTTCGATGAGGTTGATTTCTCATAGTTAGTGAAGTATTGATTCTCGTCATTCACATGCTTGGTGAGTATCTCAGCCATGTTCGTCACACTCATTGACCTAAGCTTACAAGGTTTGAGAGATTTGACAGCACACTAAACAATGATAGATGGGCATAGAAGACATGACGTCAAAAAGGTTAATACGATGAGGTTCAATATCTGAGGGCAGGAGCTGAATCTCCCCCACCCAGGGATTGTTAAGCGCGTCATGCTAGGTGATATTGCTTCGGGACCGGAGATGCATACTTCATATCAGATGGTCAGCAGAATCGTAAGTGGCTTCAGGTGATTTTGGTTTCGATTACATCAAGAAAGGCTCAACAGATCATGCACCGTATGGGAGTCTACCGCCTCATCTCAGCTTTCTTTACGGTTGTACCTGAACTGGACGGCTAACCAGAACCATGACGTTAGGATTTACAAAGCCCGGGGGTCGCTGGACAGCTGGAGAGCTGAAACCTTGTATGTAGTGACTGTACCGTTTACATATTACTCAACACATTGAATTAGATTGGCCGAACGTTGAACGTTTGAAACGCTTCGTCAATTATTAACCACTAAAACGTTAGCCATCCAGATACGGAACGTTCCATAAGGTTTCGGTTGTAGCCACCTACGACAACGGGCAGGTCCCTGACAATCAACGATTATCATTGACTGACGAGGAGCCGTGATTTCCGAAAGGGTCCATCCTTTGGTTTAAGTGGCTTTTGGCCAAACCATTAAGGAAAGCCACTTTGTCGATCCCTTCGTCACCAAAGCCAAAATAGGGGTCTCTTAGGGTTGCAATTCGGCGCTGGTAGCGGGAATGCGCTAAAATGCCGAGCAGCCGTGGTCCCGAGAACTTGGTCAGAACCTTTGAACTATAAACCTCTCAAGCAACCTCTTTTTAGCACTCTCAGACGTAATGCTGCTTCCCAGCTACCCGGTTATTCAATCCGTCTCGGTTCAAACGGCACAGAATGAGCTGTTCAAAACAACGATGTCCAAAGTTTAATGAACGTTTGAGTATTTTCTCTCATGCTTGAAAGCGGGAGATGTTCATTGAAGACTTTCGATCCCTTTACGATCAAAAGATCATCTAGATCGGCATCATTGATTGGTCTCCCGCTGGCTGGCATCTCGGCCGAGTCTGACAGACCTGAAGATCAGAGCGTTGAGCGTGACGTAGAGACGTTTGTTAACTTGAGTTTGTTGTTAGCTTAATTAGACTGCGTCTGTGGCCTTCATAGGAATTGACAAGGTGTAGTCTCTTTAGGAAATTCTATGCGCAACATGTTCACGGACCTCTTTCACAATCTCTTCTAAGGGTCCAACGTGTAGCACACCCATCACTACTGCATCATCACTCGTCGCTTTTGTAAATGAAAAGGGTCCAACCCAACGACGTATTCACATGCAAGACCACTTCGGTCTCAATAAATCTCCGAGGACGAGTCTCAAAGATATGTCCTTCAAGTACTCCTTTCTCGGTGTTGTGAATAAACAACTGAAACTAGGTTACAGTTGACGTAAGTTTAAAGACAAAGGTGTTGAATGTCATCAATGTCACTCGGCAGCTAGGAATTTTCCGTTTACTGTAAAGGATATTTTGACGAGGAAAGTTATAGTAGCCAGCTGAACAAATCATCAACATTGTCTTGCCTCGCATCTCGATGACTGCTTACCATCTGTTGAGGTTTGGCTTATGACTGTGAGCCCTGCTCTATAATACAGAAACGATGATCAGTCTGAAGCACGGTATACAATGGCTTTACTTCTGGAAGCCGATTCATCATTATCTTGACGATCTTTGACCTCGACTGTAGTTGGTTAACTGATCTGATAGTCGCCGAATACTATTCTCGGCTTGTTGGTTCAGCTCGGCGCCGTCGGCTAACAGTACCGCTGATCTCCCCAAAGCCATCTCAGATAGCCAGGTTAGAGTGTCGATGGGTTAGGTGAGTTGATACTCGCTAGCTATTGGTGCGTTTTGGGAGATTCTGGTTAAGCAAGCCTCTTGCGTACTGTTCTGCTTGTGCAATGAGTGACTGGATGAGTTGAATGGAAATTCCGGACATAACATCCGTTTCAGCTCTTTACTATATGACGAGTTTTCTAGAGCTGTAATCTCCCTAGTTTGTAGGATGAAAATAAGAGGGGTCTTTCCTGGAAAGACCAGCGAATCCTCAAGACGGTATTTTCCTACGGGCAGGTCGGCGCTCCGTCAACTTGTTCAGCTGTCTGTACCGGAAGCTTTGTATATTTATGCAGATTAAAACTACTGCTATCTAACCTCTCAAAGAAGCAGTTTTGTGACAATGAACGAGGTTGGCCAGCCAAGGATTACGAGGGTATCATGAGTAGATTCAGGATGAAGTTGTTCTATGACGTCATTTACAGCTCTACAAACCGGAAACAGACGCAAACACGGGACCCTGGAACACTTCATTGTTGAGGTGATTGGTCCTACAATGTCTCATAGTTCAAACACAGGCTGGATCTACAGTATATCACAGTTAATACTAAAATGAAGTTCAAAAGAAAAGACAATAAGAGGTGGAAAAGGAATGCAGTAGAACTTTGTATTAAACTGTAGTGTGACTGTGCGCATATTTCTTTCGACCTTAAAACATGGTACAAACAAGTCGCGTTTCGCTTCTTCATGTAACTCAAACGCGTCCGTCCGTGACCAGAAGATATATAAATGAGCGTGTCCGTCATCAACTTGGCGTTGTAGACCATCAAAGTTCTTGTTCAAACAAACAAAAAGAAAGACGTCAGCCTTCTAACATCATCTCTTTATGTACCTCAGACGCGTCGGTGTCACAGAACCAAGAGCATATCAGTCGACCAAACCCCAGTTTCTTCATTGACTTTGTGTTCCAATCATTGAATGCTTTGCTTCTAGTCATTGAAAAGCGTCAACCTTTCACATCTGAACTTAATCACTCTTCTTCCTCTTCATCCATCATCATGTATTACGCTGAGGATCCGCAGTATCGCGAGCGAAAGCGTCTCCGAAATCGCCAAAGAAAGCAGCGAAGCAGAGAGAACCGGGAGAAAAGAATGGCTAAGCAATAGCAAGAGCGAATTGACCGAGAGCTCGAGGAAATGATGAAAGAGATCAAGCCAATCGAAGAAGCCGCCGCCAAAGCAGCCGTATCGACAGAAAAGCGCCCTCAACATGCAGATTTTCCATCTCTATTCTACCGACCCCATTAAATTCGGGCCTCCAATCCTGGGGAATCCTACAGACTATATCGAATTCTATTATGATCTATTGGATAAATCTGAGGACCTTTCATCGCCTGTCGAGGCACGCGTTGACTTACGCATGAACACGGCCTGCATTTTGGACCATTTCGACCAGCCAAAATACTTCAGCACTGGTTTTCAAGAGTACCAAGACAGTGACCGATGTGTCGAGGCTTTCATTCACTTCACCGACGACAATCACCTGATACTCAAGGTCCATCGTCGTTTGGTTTATGACTCCGGGGATATGCCTAAGGATGCACCCCTGATATTTACATATTATGGAATCCGCGACAAGTATGTCATCGAACAGAAAGCGAAACAGAAGGAAGAGGAGAAGAAGGCGCGTGGTCGTTCAGCAACTCCAGAGCAGCCTGTTAGGAGACTCTCGATTACTTCGACTTGTTCGAGAGACATGGAATATTATATGTAGATGGGCCAAATGTTGATCTGCACACCAAAATAGGCAGACAGAAACAATGAGGACTGATTCACGTGCTTGATTGGTTAGCCTTCCTTCGAGTGCTGGTTATAATTTGATCACTTGCTCTCGATGAGCTGACTGTTGGGTGCCGAGTTCTACTAGCTAGGTAGTAACAATGCGGGATACGTAGTATGAAGAGCGATGGCGCGTTTTTGGTTACTAATTTCTATAGAGTCGAGTTTAATACAATACACAGATCCAACTGCACGTAGCCCTGAGTCCATCGTGAGCCATCGACGTTTTCGAGTTGCAGGATTAACAGAATCAATCCGTCACTAAAAGTGCACTGAGTGATTAATAACTTTGTCTGGCCTTACACTATTGGGCCCGAAAGCTTAATCAGCATATCCGAATGCCATATCATGCCAACGTTTCCCAATAATTAACTTATCACTCCTTGCCTTAATAATTAGAACTAACACATAGTAGCACACCGATCTCAACACTAAGGCATCACGCTGTCACGTTGATCTCACCAGTCATGCCTCCAAGGCCCGACTCGTTCCGTTCCACCCTGGTTGGTGGCACCGTCTAGGCTGTACTCGTCACAGGCGTCCAGAGTACCTTTTTCCTTGGTGGCGTTATTTCTTACAAGGGCAAATAGAAATAGAAGCGAAATCACTGAGAAGCCGAACACTGCTCCAGTCGCACAAAACCCAACATAAGCATCCCGTTGGTCTTGGGAAAACGGCATACACTCGAGATGTCGGGCCAGCCCTACGAGGTAGGTAACAGGAGAATTATCCTGCAAGGCTTAGGCTACTATAACAAAGTACCCTAAGTGCTAGTTCTAGCTGATATATAAAGTGACCAAATTATTTCGTCTCTTATGCTTTCAGGGGCCAATTCTTCTGGTACCCTAAGGCCTAGGGTTAGGGGCCGGGGCAGGTATGGATCGACAAGATACGACAAGGCTTTATGCAGCTCGTCGCGGTCAGATCCAACCATCCGCGTAACCGAAGCGACATCTGGATAACCAGGGCTTGCCGGTAGGCTATAGGGTCTTTCGTCTTTTCAACTTCCTTGGGGTTCCTTGCCAGTGATATTCGAAAATGCGTCTTAGTGAACAGGAGTGAAACATGAACAAATTCACAACAGGGCCTATCACTTGCCGCAATTAAAACTTCTCTGTGTTCGGCTCTGCCAGGGCATTGTTCTATAGACGGTCAGAGTTATGGGCATTACGAGTGCTTCTGGGATACCCTGCAACCAACGCTTAAACACGGAACTTCGGAGTTGTTGAGACAGCATGTCCATTTCCTTGATTTGCTCAGGCCTCTACAATAGAGCTTTGTTAATGCTTTAGTAATGTTAGTTCGGCACTCGATACACTCTAACAGATCTCCCTAGCATTCCCCCTTATGTCTCCCCTTACCAGAAGTCACTTAAACCAACACAGACGGCATTGGGCCCCCCCAGTCTTATTAGACGTGCTGAGCTTACACGAAAAACTGGGGAAAGTTCCTCAGACCGTCCTGTAGACTTCACCTAACGACGGCCCTTACATGATTACTATACACACCGTAATCGAACTTGGAGACCGTTTCTGGTGGTTATAAAAGAGATTGGTTTGTATGACATCTCTATCTGTGCTTTGACAATCTACAGCTCTTAACCTAATACGGAGTAGAGCTTTTGGGAGTCTAGTACCAGTCAAGGTCACGCCTTTACAAAACGATCACAGCCATCACCCAACTATGTTTAGAACGGTATAGAGATCGTCAGCTATCACACTATGTTGAGGCCGACAAGTAGTAGTAAACTGGATCCACGGCCCGAACTTGCATTAGTGTTACCCAGGCGGATATACGGCCCAGTGTTCTTCATGCGATCGAAGCTTCACCACTGCGAAGACGTGCATGATGGAAGTTGCCGGATGGGGAAGACCCATTCTGTCCCTGACTAAGATGAGGACCCGTTTGTAGTTGACATTACCAACGAGTCATGCCAGAGGTCACAGGAGGAAAGCGTCGGAGAAACAAAAATGATAATCACCAGGATGTTTGTTGATCAACATTCGCGTCGTCACTCAGCCCACTATCGATGAGGGTCTCGAGGATTGATGGTCGATGCGGCTATTTCAAACGCTCTGATGTCGAATTATAGGGTAGTTTTGACAGTCCTGCCATATCAATGATCTCTATTTCTTCATTGAAGCAGACAGACCGTCACTTTTCGGAAGGTTTCATTACCAGTTGAATGGTAGTGACGCCCTGCTTTTTATAATTTCTTGTCAGCTACCTGGTAGCTTGATGCGACGTTGTTGTTTTCCTCCATCTTTTGGCTCATACGCCGTCATCATTGGATTGCTGATCTTAACTCCAGAAGTTTCAAACTTTCAGGGTCCAGCCCATACCCTGTACGAAAGGACCAAGAAGCTTCAAGGAGCTCCTTAGATGGTTTTGATGGAACATCCCTTGACTTTCTTCATTTATTTTTTTCTTTCTCTTTTCTTTTGCCTTGTTTGTCTCCCGCTTCGAAATTACTGGTTCCGGCGCCTGCTCGGAAGTTCCGAGTCGGAATGACCCGCACCAGCCAACGGATGAGACTTTCTGCCCAAAACTTGTAGGAACTGAACACAGATTACTCGATAATCACACAGCTAAACATCATTATCTCGGTTGGGGGAAAAGCTCCAACTTAAGTGAGACGTTGACAGGTGGGTAACGGAAGAAATATCCTCTAGGGCTTAAGTTGCGAAAATAAAGTGGTCTAAGCTGCTATAAATGGACTTCGTTATTTTGTCTGTTGTACTTGAGGCGGCCGATTCTTCTAACATCCTGACGGTTGACAATAAGTACCGAGACACTTAAAGGTCAAGAAGCGTTGAGACATGTCCGAGCATTTTTGGCGCTGCGACCTCCCGTGTCTATGCTTCTGAAGACCCATCCGGAAAGCCCCCCGAAGGCAATTATGCAGCGGTGATCGTCGGCGTTGTGGAATGGAAGCTTATGCTTAATCTCAGTCGCCCTGTTGGGCTGAATGGAGACAGCGAGGTAAAAACGGTGAAGACAATGTGATTGATCACATTTGGAACGTCACAATTCTGAGGCAAAAGGGCTTGGGATAGTTAGCAAATTGATAGTTTGGGTATCTGGAAGAAAAACAAGTCATGTCGAATTGCTGGCGGCAAAACGGGAAAAGGATTCGACAGCCAATGGCCAGAATGCAGCATGTCGCTGCGGCTGAGTTTCCTAATGAAGCATAGAATGACGAGTCAGTCTCGGGAATTAGGCTTGAAGATCGACGTTTTACCCTGTATCCCAAGACTCACGTTGCTTTGTCTCAGCGACTCAGCTCAGTGCTCACATCCTTCTGGCCGGGCTAGATCTGGCCAAGCCAGCCACTGGAAAGGTAGTTGGGAACAAGGCGGGGGGCGAAATAGCATTTAACAGGTCGTGTCTTGGTCACCGGGCATAAGAAGAAATTGTTACCTCCTGAGACGGTCAGAACAAGTCAAATCACGGCACTTAGGTCGATTGTTGAGACGCCGGACATCAAACTATCTCATGTAGCTTCACATTGCCACGCGATAAGGAACAGCTAAAGGTGTTCTCGTGAGGTAAAGCCACGTGCAGAGAGTCAGTGCTTTGGCTGGGCTGACGACAGAGAAACATTTTACTTGGCCACTTGGAGCAGATGTTGAGAAAAAGAGAGGGAATTGAGTTCAACCGGTTCGTGGGTGGCGGTAATGACTAAACTGGTTTGAGAAAAGTTTGACTCGAAGGCCCATTTTCTGGAAACCCAGCCTCTTGAAGGAACGGCGGGGGGTCATAAAAATGGAACACATCTCCTAGGCGAAAACGGTGCAGGGATTTCTGTCAGGCGAATCCTTCCGGCAGCCTTCATGCAATCACAGCGACTACTGCAACTAAAAAAGCCCTTATCCCTGCCCCCGAAACATCTGCCACAGGGAAGCCTGCCAGATTTCCAACATTAACCCCATAGGGATGCATCTTTATGGGGAGAATAATCTCCGTTTAACGAAAAAAGAAGAGAGATTTGATTGCAAAATGCGAAAAAAGACGGCATGCGACACGGAAAAGCGGCCTCCCGAGAGTGAGACAAGAGAAAACTGGACGGTAGATTAAGGCCCGATGTAACTCGGGTCGATCTGTGAAAAAGCAGATCCAAAATCTCCATATGTTCATCAAAAAGTTCCACTCCCAGATTGGAAGAGAGAAAAAAAAAAACAGGATGATGTTGGAGCGGAGCAACAAACTACTGTGGCCCCAGCAGTAGACCTACCTAAACCACAGCGACCAGCGACCAGTGCCCCGAGCTTTCCTGTTCTACGCGCATCTGGAGTTGCTTTTTCTCATTTCACACGGGCGGCACGGCATTTAGGGCCCCGATTGGATCCTTCGGAGCCCCGTCCTACCGGGACTACCTGCATCTCCTAGCAAAGTCGAAACCCGCTACACTGACTCGATCCCTTCCTTGAGGAACAGGGGCCTGTAGATTCGTTCCATAGAGACAGTGCCCCTATCCGTTAGTACGGGGAAGTCGTAGACTAAGATCCAGTGGCTAAGCCTTAGCACCATGCCGGTCCTTTCCACCAACCGAATTAACGGTACGGCACTCTCCATTGAATCTTTATCAAGTGGCTGTGATTTGCCCAGTCGTAGTGCTGAGCAGTTTACTCAGCGCTGTAGGCCCGAGGAGATCGCTGAATTAGTAGAGACTGACCAGTTTAAAACTGAGCCGGCGAGCGCTAAAATAGCAGATATTCTGGAACCTCTCGATTCAGGTCGTGCGTAATCAGTAGTAGCAATATCTGCAAGAAACCGATTTGACACGGGGGCTTGCAACAGGGGTCCTTCTCCTTCTTTTCCTTCTTAAGCATCCCAATTGCCGGATCCCCTTCGATAGAGCCCTGCACGATCCTTCGCTCATTAGATAACACCTTTTAGATACTCGGTCCCTGCCTTTGCTTTCTTCTAGTTTCTGACTTTTCTCACTATACCCGGGACACGACCGTCCTCTCCTTCTCTCGCACACACAAACCTTCGCCATGGCTGGGTTTTTAGTGCCCGATCACTACGTGAACGTCGCACCCAGCACCACCGATCAGCTCGTCGCCAGTATCATTTGGGGCTTCACAATCGCTGTTGGAATCTTCTCGGGACAAAAGGCCGGAAAGCAAACATGGGATCAGTACAAACGAACAGGGCGCTTCAGGGCTTACGTGTGGATGATTTGGGCTGAGTGGTTAGCGTCTATGCTTATCGGAGTTTTGTCATGGTGTTTTATTCGCGGCTTCATTATCCCCAGGTACGTCTTATTCTCACATCGTCTTGAGCCTCAAGGAAAGGATGCTAACCTGATATCTGTACAGCTTCTGGATTTACTTTACGCTTCGTACGATCCCTGCCGTCAATTCCAAACAAACGAGCCTCCACTAACATAAAGCAACAGTTTGTGCATGGGTGATACAGATTCAATGCATCTGTGGTATCATCATCAACCGAATTTCTCTTCTTATGGTCGACAGAAGGAATGCTATTAAGATCAGATGGATGACCGCTATCGTTCTTGGTCTCATCAACATCAGCGTCTTCTGTATCTGGATCCCCGCCCAGCTTCAGATCTCTCAGAAGTGGCACGACATCAACTATGTGTGGGATCGCATTGAGAAGGGTCTCTTCCTGGTCATTGATGCTATGCTTCACGGATACTTCATCTACCTCATCCGTATCAAGCTGATTGCCAACGGTCTCACCAAGTACCAACCTCTGATGCGATACAACTTTGCCATGATTTTCATCTCAATGAGCTTGGATGTTATTCTCATTGGTAGCATGTCGATTGGCAACGGTTTCATGTAAGTTGTGCATCCATAAACGTCATGTATACGAGTCTAACCGGGAACAGTTACGTGCAATTCCACCCCCTGGTCTACATGCTCAAGCTCCATATTGAGATGAACATCTCCGCTCTCATTGTCAGAGTCGTCCGCGCTACTGGCGACCACAGCTCTTACCCCGACGGCTACGAGGAGACTGAGTTGCGCTCCAAGGTGCGAGCACATGCATCCAGAAAGACAGGCTCAACCAGAGCTGGTCCTATGTTCTCGACAACGGGACGCAACCTCGAGGTGCGCGTTGACGCGGGTGAATCAAACGACACACAAACCAAGCCTCACCAGGGACCCGGTATCACAAAAGTGACACAGACGCACGTACAGGTAATGGACAAGCACGACGAGGATGATGCTAGCTCCCAATCCTCAACGCGGCACCTGAAGGAGCCCTACGCGTATCCTTGAAACAAAAGGGCTGACAAAGGAGTGTTGAAGATGGAGACAATCCATTCTAGACCCGGATCGCCAAAGTGAGGCGATAAGATGCGATACAAATGGTATAACGATAACAGTTCCACCTCTCAACGTGTCTCGGGAAATTATCCCAGAACTTCATGTAAATACTACATTAAAACTTAGAGCTTAGACAGCCTTCTGAGTGGCCTTTAGCAATTTTAGCCTTAGCATTACGTATCGATAATGTACTTAATCAATAATATGGACACCAGAGTCATGGACTGCAATTTCCAAGGTTGAACTAACGTCTATACCAAGACATTTTTCGCCGAAGTGATCTGCACTGGGACCCAGAGCCCCGCCCGGGAAAAATACCGCCCGCAAGGGGCTTTAAATATTAGCTAAATACTTGACTCCACCATATCCATTATCTCGTAAACCCCCATGAGGAGACCTTTAATGTCGTATGTACCTGGAATGGAACCTTGTTCTTCTGAGAATAGTCTAGGTTGATGTATTCATATTCTTTCGGGATGCATAAGTTCCATACTTGACAGAGACTCACAAGTCTGCATGACTGATGCTGGTCTCGCACTAACAATCAACCCCTGCCCTTTGTAGATTGGCCCATCCTTTGCGGTGAATGAGTTGTTCCAGTTCTAGCATGGGGGAAAAGATGGGGGCGACTGGGCTTGGCCTAGAGGATACGAGCTCGAGCCACAAGCAGTTAGCTGTGCGACTATAGACTATGGTTAATCGTTAAAGTGATTGCAGTGGCAAACGCGGGTAAGTGGCTGACTCGAACCCGTCATTGAATTATTGGCAAATATCATTTATCCAAATAAAAAAGAAATCCTGCAGCCAAGCAGTGCTGTCGATATGCCGCCCTCAATCTTATGCCGAACACCCGAGGTATGGACAAGCCGAGGAAGTGATACATTGTATCTACATATGGACTAGCTGCACCTGCATATGCGCAATACCGTTACAACGCGGCAATACTTTTAGGCATCACCGTGTTCTACAAGGAAGTGAGACAGCAGGGCACCATGTAAACAGCCCTGTCCTGTCTGCCAGCCAGCGTCCAGACCAGGCCTGGTTTATGTGTACGTATTCCGTAGGGCCAATTGCCAAGATTCGTCAAGGTGCACAGTCAGTGGAGTTAGCTTGAGTATTAGGACCTTCTCCAGCCAGTTGTTGCTTAGCATTGACCGCGGACCAACGCCGGAACGGCTTTCTTGTGGTAACCAGACTCCATGCAGCTAGCCGCTATGGAGAACAGACTCGCCTCGAGCTTACCAAAAGATTGAAAATAGGGTCATTCCCCAGCTCATTGCAACGTACCCCGACGAGATCGGCGTTTGACCAGTACAGCACAGCCCTGGATGAAACGCTCTATGTCGAGTAAGGATCATGTACTGAATTTCAGGGTCCAGATTCAACCAACGGGTTGCCCCATCGATGTCTTCAACAACCTGCAAGGCGTCGAGCCCGTTGCTAAAAACGGCCGTCGTACAGATAGACTTTGCCAATATATAACTTGCCCTCTCACTCTTAGGAAGCACTCTCTTTCCTCATTCTGACCATTCAAACGCGAGTCGCTCCAATATCCTCTTTCCCCTTCCCTTTGCCGTAAAGATCTTCAAGCGTTTAACCTAGCCCAGTCAGTCACCATGGGTTTGTATACTAAGCTCGCTAGCGACATCAGCGAAGTCGACGTTATTATTGCCGGAGGTAATTAACGCTTATTGCCTCCTATCGCGTGCTATTGCTTCAAGCCACAATGCTAACTCAGGTGAACTACAGGTGGAACGGCAGCATGCGTTGTTGCCGGCCGTTTAGCAGAGGCCGATCCCAATCTGTCTATCCTTCTTATTGAAGGAGGCCAAGACAACCGTGGAGTACAGAACATTGAGAACCCTGTGTTCTACCTTGACCATTTACTACCCACATCCACCACCACTTTGTTCTACAAGGGCAACAAGTCAGAACACCTCAATGGACGTGAGTCCATCGTTCCCTGTGGTGGAACACTGGGTGGTGGCTCGTCGATCAACTTTATGATGTACACTCGTGCTCAACGATCAGACTTTGACTCATGGAAGACACCCGGATGGACAGCGGATGAGATTTTCCCTTATGTCAAGAAGGTAAGCTTCCAACATTCTAGTGAGGCGTTGAATATGCAGCTAACTGGCCCAAGCTTGAGACATACCACGGACCCGGTAGCCCTGAACATCACGGATACGAAGGCCCCGTCCATGTCTCAGACGGCACTTACCGCTCCAAGGTTCCCGAGAACGATTTCATCAACGGTTGCGCAGAAGTCGGTTGGCCTGAGATCAAGGATCTTCAAACCCTTGATGCCAATAACGGTGTCGAAAGGTGGCTGAAATATGTCTCCAAGGAGGGTCGCCGACAGGATACCGCCCATGCTTATCTCCATGACAAGATTGGTGATACCAAGTATCCCAACCTCCACATTCTGGTGGAGTCCAAGGTTGTCCGCGTTATTCTTGATGATGAGAAGCGTGCTGTTGGTGTTGAATACACTCCCAACCCTGCCTTCCAAGCACAAATAGGCCCAACTCAACACCCCAGGTTGACTGTCAAGGCTCGTAAGCAAGTTATCGTTTCATGTGGTGCCCTCGGTACACCTCCCGTTCTTGAGCGATCTGGTATCGGTAGCCCTGAGATTCTCAAGAAGGCCGGTGTTGAAGTCAAGCTTGAGCTGCCCGGTGTTGGCCACGAGTACCAGGACCACCAGCTTATTCTTTACCCTTTCAAGACCAATCTTCAACCACACGAGACTATCGACCGCGTCCTTCGCAATCCTCACAAGCGTCAGGAATTAATCGACTCTAAGGATCCTGTCCTTGGCTGGAACTCGATTGATATCTCCTCCAAGTTCCGACCTACGGAAGAAGATGTCACTGCCCTGGGACCTGAATTCCGCAAGAAGTGGGACAAGGACTTTAAGGATGCTCCTAACCGACCTCTGATGCTTATGGGTCTTGTTTCTTGGTAAGTTTTCTTTACACTTCTTTTTGATCAACACAGCTAACTGGCTTCCAGCTTCCTTGGAGATCCTTCAACCGTCCCTGAGGAGCAATATGTCACTGTCGGTAACTACACCGCCTACCCTTACTCTCGAGGCCACATCCACATTACCGGCCCCGAGCAGAGTGACCCTCTGGACTTCGACGTCGGCTTCCTTAGCGATGAGCACGATATCGACTTGAAGAAGCAAGTCTGGGCCTACAAGAAGATGCGTGAGATCATGCGCCGAACCAAGATGTACCGTGGCGAAATCGCGGCTGGCCACCCACAATGGCCCGAGGGCTCCAAGGCTGCCTCAGCCGACATCACCGAGGCCCTGACCGACGTTAAGGATATCGAGTACTCCGCCGAGGATGATAAGGCCATTGAGCAGTGGGTCCGAAACAACGTCGGCACAACATGGCACTCCATTGCCACATGCAGGATGGCTCCTCGTGAGGAGAACGGTGTTGTTGATGAGCGCCTTAACGTCTATGGTACCAAGGCTCTCAAGTTGGCCGACTTGAGTATTGCACCTGAGAATGTCGGCGCCAACACAAACAACACGGCTATTACTATTGGTGAGAAGGCAGCTGATATCATCATTAAGGATCTGGGTCTTGGTCAAGCGTCTTCGCGACTGTAATGAGCATTTTGATAGCATGATTTGATTTTGGCGTATTGCATGACGGCCTTGGTTTGCATAGTTTAGTATGTTCAGTAAAAGTAACAATATGAATACCCTTGAACAAGCTCTTTTACTCTATCGATCACTAGTGAAGTGAACATCTTATAGTCTTACACCCGACTTGATACATGTTCTGATATTCACATATTCAACCCTGCCATCATGTAATTATCGAAGTCGGAGTGCTCGATGGGTAACTCTGGTTAGCGAAACCTTATGCAGGATGTGCAACCTTGCGCAATTTGAGTTCAAGATCCCGATCTTGAAGACTCGTCAATCGAGCAGGGGCGGCCCAGTAAATGATGCAAAACAATGGATTTAGGTTCGACTAGTAAACTCAAAATTGGAAACGAGAAACAATCGCTTGCGAGGACCTTGGCACCAAGTGATGTGGTTGATGGTCGTGGTAAGTGCATAAGATGTGCGGATGCTGTACGATGTTGCTGCTAAATTCAAGCCGGCCGCCCCGAGAACGGACGTAAAAAAATACATTATGGGCTTCAGCTCATGACGTTTTAGAATAAAAATGCAAAGCAGCTCGTACCAGTTTCGGCCGTAAGTTATTTGATGACATTGTGCTGCTGTACCAGGCCAGGCCTGTGATTGGTCAAGGTTTAAAAATGGAAAAAAACATACAACAGCGGGGATTCGCTGGTCGTCACCGACCCAACTACTAATCCGCCGGTTAGTGGCTTGACTATGGGAGAGCGGACGGGATCCCGTATTTTCC
>QHKN01000112.1:0-100738 GCA_004366955.1 Fusarium humuli | reverse complement strand
GTGTCCCGGCGCTTTCAACTAAAAAAAAAAAAAAAAAAAAAAAGACTGGAGAGAATATTCCCCACGAAACCAATCTGTTATAATTTGAGAGTCAATAATCCGTTATGAGTCCTAAGATTTGCGGTGCATGTGCTTACTCTTGTGGAGTGAATAAATAGATCAAATGTTTGCTGTCATGCCAGAGCGGCTGGCAGCTGGTCCTATGGACACAGTACTCACAGGAGATACCTGGAGACAAACAGATGGGATGTGAGAGAGGAGAAAAAAAAAATAAAGTTAGGCTGGGAGAAGTGCATCATTTATGAAGTCTCAGCCACAAGACGTGTGCCCAGTTGTAACGAGTTTCAGCTCAGGGGAGTGTTTGTAGGCTTTGCCGTAAGGAGCTAGCCTGAAAAACACGATGGCACTTTTTGTGATTCGTCCACGGCACTAACGGTCACGTGGCCTCTGTCTGGGTCCTCTGCAAGCCCGCTGTAGCCAATTAGAAGAGAGCATTAAAAAGTGGAAGTCCAAGAGAGAAAGACTTATTGTAAAAATGGATGATAGAACGAGAAATTACTGGCTTGTGGTGTGCGAGCCAGAATAAGAAGCTAATGTACAATAAAGGCCCAGTAGAAATGGAGATATGATTAAACCGTCGAGATCCTCCGATGCATTCTAAATGGAATCTTCTGCTGCCCCCTCTTCTTAGCCACCGGTACTTTCCTCCCATTCGGAAACACAACAAGTGCATCCGGAGCATGATTCACAGTAGACTCCACCAACAATGGCTCTACCAATTCTCCATCCCTCCACTCTAGTGAAACTAGCCAACCTCCCATGACTCTGATATTACTCAGTTTTCCATTCTTCCACGAAGGTGGTAAGCTTGGTAGGAGATGTATCATGACGACCTGGGAAGTCTCGCCGGGTCGCAGATTGGATTGCACCAAGCACTCTGTAATTCCAGCACATCCTCCGAAATTGCCGTCTATTTGGAAGGGAGGATGATCGCAGAGCAGATTTGGTAATGTCGATGTCTTGAGGAGGAGATCCATGTGTTCTTCGCATTTTTGCGATTCTCGCAATCGGGCGTAGAGGTTGAGAAGCCATGCTCTGCTCCAGCCTGTGTGACCTCCTCCATGCTCTGCTCTTCTGGCAAGCGTCTTTCTCGCAGCTTCTACCAACGCTGGGTTCGAGTCCAAGCTGATAAAATCGTCGGGGAAGAGACCGAAAAGATGTGAGATGTGACGATGGCCTGGTTCGGCTTCTTTGTAGTCTTTCAGACCCCATTCTTGTATCACACCGGACTTGTTGATGCGGAATGGCGGTAGTTTGCCGAGGGTGGCCATTACATCTTTCTGGAGGGGATTCTCTTTGTTGAGAATAGTTGTACTCCAGATAAAACTCTCCAGCGCAATGCGTACGATCGTCATGTCCATGACCGACCCTTCGCAGAACGTTCCTGTTTCTCCCGAATCGGTAATGAACGAGTTCTCGGGTGATAAAGAAGGACTTGTAACCAAATACTTTCCGCAAGCAGATGGGATGAGAAAGTCAAGGAGAAACTGAACACATCCTTCCAGTATGGGAGCAATGCGAATATGCAGCATGTGATCATACTGATAGATCAACATCTTGATCACATCAATACACAACCACACACCACCAAGAGGCCAAAGCGTCGCAGGCATCCATCGATCCTGAGGATCCGTATCCGCGAAAATATCCGTATTATGATGCGCGCACCATCCTCTGCAATTATACATCATCTTCGCCGTCCTCTTTCCCTTCTCAGCCATGCGTTCCAGTAGATCAATCAACGGACTAGCGCATTCGATGAGATTGCATGAAGCAGCTGGCCAGTAATTCATTTGGAGATTGATGTTGATGGTGAACTTTGATCCCCATGGTGGTGCGAATGAAGGATTCCATATTCCCTGCAATGTCGCGGGGAGGGCCTTTGCGGATTTGCGACTTGATGATATGAGGAGGTAGCGACTGTAGTTGTGATACAGCGCTATTAAACCTGGATCTCTGTTGTTCTGGACTCTTTCGTTTGTGGGGATGGTGCTTGCGTCTGGCCACATGCGAAGAGAGGTTTTACCGAAGAGTTTGGTGTAGTCTTGACGATGACGGGTGATTAATGTGTCCCAGGATTCTGAAAGTGCGGATTTAATGTCTCGGAGTGCTGATGCGTCGGGGTTATATGAACGATAAGTCGTATGTGCGCCCATGGCAATGACACATTCTGTCGCTGTGATAATGAGACTGTTTCCAGTGACCTTGAACTCGCCGTCACCTGGTTTGCACGAGACTCCAAGAGCGAGAGCCAATCTGTTGCTGTTCTTTCCACCTGGTGTCGCTTGCAAAATGATGTAGTTATCCTGTGCGCGGATACTGTCGAGATACTCATTCGTCTCGTATTCAACCTCACTCTGCCGATTCAATCGAATGACAAAGCGCGTAGGTTCTGAAGCCTGAACGCGAATAGCCAGGACATTGTTCGGAAAACTCGCAATAGCATCGCGCCGATACGAAACACCCTTATACTCATACCGCGTCGTGCACTGCGATCTCTCCAAGTCAAGGTACCGTTTATAATTGCTGACATGCTTCTCATCATGGCCAAACTCGATGGTGCACTGCCCCAAAGGCTCGTAGTGTCTCTGACTCGCCGGTGTCGCGAAGAAAGCTTCACGGACGAGAGATTCTGCGTCTTTGTGTTTTTCATCTCTGATGAGTTGGCGCAGAGTGGATAGATTGCTGTATGCATCGCGAGGCGTTCTGTCCTGTGGTCCACCGTACCATACTGAGTCTTCATTGAGTTGTAGAAGTTCAGTGGATGTTCGGCCGTACAGCATGGCTCCTAGCCGACCATTGCCGATTGGGAGGGCCTCGGACCATGATGAAGCGGGGGTGGCATAGTGCAAGTGGAGGCTCTTGTCAGCGTCCATTGTGTTGTCGTCCATTGCGCTAGCTTGATGATGAAGAATTGATAAGTCCTCTAGCCGTAGATAAATGTTGTAGATTGGTGGATCCAACGTACGAGAATGATGCGATAGAAAATGGCTCAATGGGGGCTTCGTGTTCAGGAAGTTGGATGTTGGTGGCTGGGTCTAGCAGGTTCTGCCCCAGTATGAGATCATGTATGCAATGCGCGGAATTTCTCTTTTTAGAGTTGGCAGGGTTCCCCACTCGACCCCAGATTTTTAGAGCTTGAGTTTAGGTGGGTTTAGGCGAGGTACTGCCCTAGAGTGCTGATCAAACTTTGGTTACCCAAGATGACAGATCACTGAGTTTGGTGTCATCAGGCCTGGCATGAATACAATTCCGCGGGAGATCAGACACCCTCAACTGATCAAATGAATTGATACATGTCCAATGGAGTATTTGCTCTTCTTGTTCATGTTCGTTCAGCAGTCATTTAACTCACCTTGCAGTCTGCACTCTGCAGCGTGCTGATCTTGTTAGCGTTGCATTGGACCAACGGTGCGGCGCAGCCCACTTCTTAGACGTGGACATGCCGCTTCCCGAACCGAGGCTATTTCTGACCGGACGAATATGCCAAGAAGATACAGATAAGATAAAGAAACAGCAGATCATTGGAACAGAACTCTCCTGGTAATTGAACGAGGTTGGGATGTTATTTAATTGTTATATAAATATGTACAGCGAAGGGAGTATACAACCCGACAATCCGATCTCACCGTCCACCTCGACGAAAGCTCACTTCTTCATCGCTCTACCATCTAAGCACAAATAGACTCATACCGAAGTCCATGACCAAACTTAAAAACAGGATCCTCCGTATCAAAAGGCACATCCTCAAAATTCTTCTCAACAGCATCATTACTCCTCGGCAAATCAAAAGGCAACTTCCCCTCCGGCTCAGCCCCATCAACATTAAACACCACATCCAAAAACGCCTCCGTGCTACTCCCATAACTGGCGAATAACGCAGCAGCATGCTCCGCTACTTCAGGTACAGCTGCAGGACGGTTAAAGTTGATGTCGACGATGGTAGGAACGGCGCGGAAAATCTTGGCTTGACGAGCTTTTTCTTTCTTGGTGTATTCTAAACTTCCGGATTCGAGATCGGTGCCTTTTTCGATGGGGTCTGCGGGTGCGCTGGGGGCTTTGAGACGGAGGATGGCGTAATCGGCCTTTTTATAGTTGGTTACTACTTGGTAGCCGCGGTCTTTGATGAAAGTGCTGTTGAAACCTTCGACGTAGATCCTGGTCTTCTTGGAGAGGTCTCGTAGAGGAAGAATGTTCTTGTTGGTGAGGAGGGTGTGTGACTTTCGTTGAACTTCCATACCCATGCGACGGAAGTATGGGTTGCCTACAACGGCTGTGGCTTCCTCGGGATCCACGAAGGGATTGTCGAAAAGACCAAGAAGGAATTTCTCGCGTAGAAGTTTGCGGACAGAGGTATCGATTCGATTTTCTGAGATGACTCCCTTCTTGACGAGCTCAACCACAAGTTCAGGTCGAGCCTCTCCACCAAACTGATCACAACCAGAGTCAATAACCCTCTCAACTCTCTCAAGTTCAGAAAGATACTCGACACCCCAAGCCTTGGCCTCCCACTTCTTCCCTTGAACGGTAGTATCCGTGATAAGACCCCAATCCGTGAGCACAACACCTTCAAATCCAAGTTTCTCCTTGAGAAGACCGGTGACAATAGCTTTGTTGAAAGAAAAGCCAACGGCTTCATATTTGGTCCCGACAGGACGACTGTAGTATGGCATCATCTGTCTGGCACCGACCTCGATAGCAGCCTTGAAAGGAATGAGATGGTAATCGAAGTTGTCGCCGGAATAAGTTGAGTTCATGCCGAACGCATTATGCGCGTCGTGACCATGCGCAGCAGAACCTGCACCTGGGAAGTGCTTCGTCACTGTAGATACAGAACGACGACCAAAGACTTCACCCTGGAAACCCTTGATGTACGAACTCAAAAGTGTAGCAGTGAGATTCGCATCTTCGCCGAAACCATTGCGATTGCGAGGCCAGCGGGGTTCAGTAGCAAGATCGACTTGTGGATGAAGGGCAGCGCGAATACCAACGGCGAGATATTCCTCTCGTGCAATCTCGGCGAACCGCTGAACAGTTTCGGCTGAGCGCAAAGCTGCAAGACCTACAGTCTCAGGCCATTGCGAAAACCCACCAGCTTGGAATCCCGTACGAATATCATCCGTGAAAGCATGACGCGGATCAGTTGAGATAGTCACAGGAATACCAAGTCTCGTCTCCAAAGCCCGTTGCTGAACTCTGTTGGTAAACTCGGCAGCTTCTTTGACGTCTTCAATCTGAATAGCCAAATTAAAATGGGTCATGAGCTGAGATCCGATCATGAATTCCGAGCTGTTCATAGTCGGGATGGCTTGTTCAAGGGTTCCGTTGGGGCCAGAGAATAAGAGCGTGTGGAACATTTGACCGGCCTTTTCTTCGACCATCATGCGGGAGAGAAGGTCTTCGACGCGAGATTCGACGCATAGTGAGGAGTTGCGGTATGGCAGACCTGCTGTGTCCTTGCTGGGCTTGAAGGTGGGTGTTGATGCCGAAGCAACGCCAATCAAGGCCAAGGCGTTGAATAACCGAAGCATCGTGAATAAAGATGACAAGATAAGAGAATAGTGTCGATTCAATGCAACAGTAAGGCACATGTCTACTTATACCCCACGAAGCGAGCCAACAAGCATAGCAATAAGCTTGGGCGGTATCATTGCCCCAAAGCTACGACGTATATCCGTCCATGGATACCAAGCTTACGAAAGTCCATACAAACAGTACACTTGTCTACTAAAGTCGTAGTTCATGCTGAATATTAACCTTAAAGAGAAGAATCGAGCTCCTAGTCTCGGTGTATTTATGGATAGAGCTCGCGGGGTAACGTCTTTTTGGGGCATGGAGACCTGGGGAAGACCGCACAGGAAGAGCTGTCAACCAACTGTCTGGGCCGAAAGATGCCGATGGGTCGGTAACTCCACACTGTTAATTACCTTATTCCGATCGAGACTCCGATGGAGGGGACAATGACAGGGTTTGGGTAAACCAAGGATAAATAAATTTCCCTGCATGAGAGAAATAAAATAGTGGGAGCACGTGTCGCTTGATGTTCTGAATCCTGACTGTTGTAGATGGGCTACAGGGGTAGTGGTGGAGAGCCGACGGGGCCGACGGGGTAGACATAGCTAACTCGGTAACTCTGTCGGGTCCTTGGGCCACAAAGGAAAGAAGCTACTGAGATGTTATAATATATAACTTCTGCTATTGCTGACTACTATAGAAATAAAGGCTTCCATCGTTCCTGTTGTCTGGCGGTTAAAGTCTGTTTATTTTCTGACAGCGTTGCATTGTTCGGGCGCCTTTACCCTGAGGTAGTTCGTCAAGCGATTGCCGCCAAAATATTGCAGATTGTTCAAGTCATTGAATAACTAGTCATTGTTCAAGAGTACAGCGACTCGTAAAATCAACTAGAAGATGTACATACATTACCGGGAAGTTGAGCCTTGTAGTTCTAGCTTTGGGAGTCATTTGGGCGCAAGAGTATTGGGTAAACTATCAAGCCACGAGGCATCAGCCTTATCATGTCTGAAAAACGACAATTCTTCTGCGACATCCCTCGACCAATTGAGAGTCGTGCTCGCAAGCCATTATCTCACTGGCTAGATAATAGCGAGGGCCTCGTGACAGATTGTGATGACCCTCGCCTGACATGATGACCAGTGGCAACATATCTCTCTTCACGTACCAGATCCAATCGTAGCTGTAGTTCCAGGAGACGCCCGGACCTCAGCAATGACATGTCACAAAGTTGATATACAATCCTGACAAGGCCATTGTGAGCATTTATTTGTGACAAGGAACGGTGGCGTTAGGATAGCGGCATCTAAGGCGACGATCAGTCAGATGTTGGCCTTGAATTTCGACCGCATTGCGTTAGCTTGGAAGTCTAATATAACGGGAATCAACAGTGATGCCAACTTGACAATACTCCAGCTGTTTGTTATATGTGGAAAAGGCCAGTAGAGACGCGATTTGATAGAAAGAGACAGAGAAACCTCTTTGTTTAAATAATCTGCGTCCAGAATTGCAAGTAAAAGAATACAGAGCGAACCCGGCAGGTAAATGCCTGTTGAAGACTTGGCATTCAATGCCACTCATCTTGACAGATATCGCTGGATCATAGCGAAAACTCAATGCTGGTTCCGGATGAAGCCACGGAACCTGTGCCGCGTCACTGGATCTCTACCGCTCTGATAACCATTTCTCCACGCCCATCTCATTATTTCCTTTGTTTCCCTTATTCCCATGCGCACAACTTTCATCTTATCCTTAAGATGCAGCATGCTACCACACTAATAGTACGTGAAGTATCGCTATCGCTGCACAAAGCTAACAAAACCGGATAGATTGTTCAAGCTTTACTTATTTTCCTGTCACTCGCCGTTGTTATCCTCCGATGTTGGACGCGACTTCATGTCGAAGGGAGGAAGCTTCTGACTGCTGACTATTTTGCTTGGGTTGGTTGGATATTTGCTTTGGCGTGGTTTATATCTTCTGCGACCGCGACGCGAATCAAGTACGACGAGACCACTTATGTCGACGACGAGGACCGAGTCCACAGCGTGGCATACCTCAAGGTATGTGGAAGTTGTGGAGGGAATGGACGTGAGCTGATACCAAGACAGTGTGTCTACATTGCGGAATATTGCTTCGACATCGGAATATATTTCCCGAAACTCTCGATCACGGCCTTTTACTGGCATTTAATACCGAACGTCTTCCGATCGCTGAGGATAGCGTTGTACACGATAACGACATATTTGGCTTGTTGTGTAACTACGGCGTTTCTCTTGAATACTCTAATCGCGGGACCGATCTCGACTAATTGGTATGTTCTATGCAGCTCAATGTATGGCGTCTAGCTAATTGTCATAGGAATATTGAAAATCAATGGGACTCGGCATGGAATTCCATGACTAACTTCTTTACGCAATGGTCCATGAACTTCTCAACAGACCTACTACGTGAGCTCCCGTCTTAAACACTCGAATATCTCGGCGCTAATGTTGTAGTGTTCTGCTTCCCGTTCTTCATGCTAAACCATCTCATGCTTCGCAAAGAACAAAAGCTCGCCCTTGTCGGAGTTTTCTCTCTCGGTGCAATCACGCTGGCCGTTGGTATCACCCGCTTCGTCATAAGTCGTATAGCAGACTACTCTCTCGACGACGCATCCGGAAACACGCTATGTACCGCTGAAATGACGACTGCCGTGATAGTAGTTTGCCTTCCAGGCCTCAAGAAACTTATAAAAAGGTCTAGAACGCCACCAGGAACGGATCGAGGTCTCGGATATGGATCGGCTCATACATCGGATAGTCAGCCGTTGAAGTCAAGACAGGCGACGCAAAGTTATGCTGAGTATGGAGTGAGGGATGGTGAATTTGATGATGATGTACCGGGAGGGACTGATGACGATGTACCAGAAGGGCCAGAGTATTTGCGCATGCCGGATTTGGTGTTTTTGAAAGGTCAAGCTCAAGACGAGGATAGGAGCATTGATGGGAATAGCGTACAAACTCGTGAAATTGGCTATGCCTTATAATATCACCTTTAGTAAGTAAGCGTTAATTTACAGTAACCGTTAGTTTCTTATTCCGAGCTGCACTAATAGCGGCGTTTAAAATGTTAAAAAGGTATCTACGAGGCGTAGCTGACTTCATGGGATTGTACAGCAGGATAACGCCCAATTAGGTACTTTTTATTTTCCGGTGATATGTGGTATTGCTAGCGTTGCTAATAACTAAATTTATTTATTTTTCAAAATGTAAATTGTATGATATGATATGATCTCAATTATGAGGCATCCATGCATATGTGGGAGGCCGACCAACGACACCTTATATACCCCCTTTCATCCACCAGTGAGTTTTCACTCAACTCTCCGCATCCATCATTCTCTCATGGAACAGCTCATTCCTTCCCAGCCTGTCGATGAGGCGATCGGTACTTCTACAAAGATCATCAAGGGCCCCAAGGGACTTAAACGACTGTTAAAGGCCCTCGACGGACTCTCCACCAAACCGCCCTCAATCTACCTAGACGTCTCGTCTAGCAACCAACAGGAGCTACTCAACCTCCAGCTACTGGTCCTTCCATACAAAGAAATCTATGTGGTGGACATTAAAAGCCTTGGCACAACCGCTCTCTCAGCTGTCGGCGAAGAAGGAGAATTTCAATCCCTTCGCCTGGTCCTTGAGTCAAAGACTATTACCAAAGTAGGCTTCGATATCCGAGACATGTCTAGACTCCTATTCCACCAGTTTAACGTTTCACTTGGTGGAATGTATGACCTTCAACTTATGGAACTTGCGAGTCGAGAAGAGGGACAGTCCAAGAAGTTTCTTGCAGGACTTGCAAAGTGTATCGATCAAGATATTCCAACCACCGATACAACCAAGATTCGATGGTTACAGCCGGATGCCACTACCAACATGCACATGTTCAACAGTCTCGGCCATGCTCCGAACCGATCTATGAGACGAGTCGAGATGTTTCCTGTTCTGTGGAAGATCTACAGACGAAGGCTCGGCAAACCTGGTGAAGCCTTCTGGCTTGCACATGCGCGATGTGAGTCTCAGGAGAGAGCGGAACGGTCCAAATCGGACTCAGCAAGCCAATATGGGCGGCATCTAGGACCGGATATGTGGTGGGATCGAGAGCGGAGAGAAGCTGCCATTGACAGTTGGAACGATGATCTTCTTATGGAAATCAATGTCGGCGATTGGAAGCTGAATGATGACGCTGAATGGGTGCCTGACCATAGTCGCGATAAAGAGGACTGGCTCTTCGACTCTTGATGAAATCTTTTGTGTCGTCTCTTTCTGTCAATTCCACTATATTGCTCGCTATTGTGTGATGTGGCCTCAGTTCATAGATAGGCCGCGAATATAAGACTATGATTCAGAAAGCAATATCACAACTGCCGGAGTTACTCGATCCCTGCTTGGCAGGAGTCTGGCCGCAGCTTTAGATCTGCCAGCTGTTTCTCCACAGCCGCCAGTCTCTGCGCCCAAGTCTAAATGGAGATGAAAATCATAGATACTAGCACGCCGATGGTTCCACATACCGTTTCCGCAGTCCCTGTTGACTCCATTGTACAAAAAGGACTGGATGAAGCTGCAGGGGAGCTGCAAGCTTAGAGTCAGATATGAGGGAAAGGGATTGCAGAGTCTGAGAACTACTGGTCTTTGTTAGTCACAACTAACAGTTGGGGCTATTATGGCTTCAGTATACAATGAAGAAGCAGCAAACCACTTCTGACAAACAGCTTGCAATGCTAAAGGACAATTCGATGCAGACCGGGAACAGGGCATATCGAAGCTATCCAAAGAGACTAATGAGTTGGTAGCTACAGCATACAATTCGTTGCGTGACTTCAGTCCTGTGGTGGAGGTAGTAAAAGACTTTGGATAACCGTTTGGCAACATCGCTATTGGAACATTGCGCTGTTTGTTTGCGATACGCTAAACCATCCATTTTCTGACCATATATTAATGAAACCATAGGTCGACAAGAACCGAGTAAGTATGGAAGACAAAATTGAGGCCAAGTTGAAAGTCATCAAAGACCGACTTCCAGGCTTGAGCATGTATCGACATATTTACAATGAGGACCATGAGTTGGACCAATTAACTCCACTCTTCAATTGTCGAGACCTACGCTGGGTCCATGAACTACTGCACTGAAGCTCTAGAGTTCTACACACACGGAAGTTGTCGTGAGTCACACAGCCTGATTGCATCCCCCAACTGACACTAAATCAGATCGACTTATGCAAACACTCACAAGCCAGAGCCGACTGTCTCAAAAAGCAGACCGTATGAACGAGGCCGTGGTTAACGTTCGGCTTCTCTGTGAAGAGGCACTTGCCAAGCCCGTGAATAGCACCAAGCAAAAGCTCGAGAAGGTACAAGAGAGCAACGAGGGACTGCGGACTAAGATCCAAGGTATAGCTTCCAAGCATCACTTTAAACAACGACTAACCGACTTAGAACTACGAGAACACAACGACACAATGATAATGAATCAAATAGGTACCCAACTTAACCTCCACGACTTTTCTTGGGAGAATCACCACAGTGAACTGGACACCCACAGGCGAAACGTCGAGGCAGAGTTCTGGCCGAAGACATGGCACGGCGAACAAGAGCTGATTCAGCAGATGGGCCAGGTTACAACTGACCAGAGCTACAAAGCTTGGCGTGAGTCAAAAGGCTCTGGAATGTTTATTATCTCTGGAGAGAACGAATTTGACGGAGCTCATAATTGCTGGGCATCGCATGTGGCTCTGGACCTCATCAACGAACGACTGACGACCGATACATGCGTGTTTCACCTATTCGGCCACCAGGAACACGAGAAAACTTACTTGAATGTACTCTCGTCACTGTTTTATCAAATAATTCACCTCAACAGGGAGATCCTTCGAGACCAGACGCAGCTTGATGAGATACTCGCAAAGCTTCGTCGGTATCAGAGAGCCAAGGAACACAGCGACAAGCAGAAAGCTCTGGAAGATGTGGCATCTAGGGTTTTGAAGATGATCAGTCGGGATAAAAAGGTCTGGATCGTTTTAGACCGTGTTGATAGATGCTGTAGCCGCGTCCAAGATCAGTCGCCCAGCGGAAGAAGGTCGCGCCAGGGTGCACGGGCAATTCTGAACTCGCTTAGTAGGGTGGCTCTGCAAGGAGCGAATGTCAAGGTTCTTGCGGTGGTGTATAGAACAGATTGGCGGGTTGATCTGGATGATGAGGATGTTGGAGATGGGCAGGAGCATGTTACCATCAAGAGGTTTTGCCAGGTTAACTAGAGCAAGATAGCATTTTCAGGACGTGCAACCGGACCGTAGAATTGAGCTACGTATTTTTAGGACACATGCAAACCTTATTACCGTATCGTATCCGATGAGCATCATTTTTTGGAAAGGTCCGGAAAGTTAAGACCGAGCTTATTTTGTTGCCTTGAAGAATTGCGCCGCCAATAAATTGACTGGAAGATGGCAAACGACCAAGAGCGAGATCGACAGTAAACGAGACAAAAGAAGCCTAGTCTGAAGCGTTGGAAAGTTAAGCGCAGAGAGAAGAATCAGCAGGTTCTAAAAAGTCTTATACGAGTATAAACATAAAGCCTGATCTGTGCCGCTGTGACCCCAGGAAAAGTCGGGGTAGCATAGCGTTGCATTAACGTTATTCGAGGAATTATTCTTTAGGTTGATAGGGTGTGCCCCCAACCCCAGAATTAGGAGAAAGTTCAGCCAATGACTAGGAGAGAAGCACGTCAACTTTACCCGCCATTCCATAGCAATGTCATTGACTTCTGCACTCTGCAATGGATCGAGTTGTGATCATTGATCACGCATGGGGTCCAGAACAAGACCCTTTAGCCTGATATGACGGGAAGTCTGCAAAAGCCTAGTGGGACATGTGAGCTAGTTGAGGAGTAACCACTACATCGGAAGTGTCGCATTGGAGCTTTGATATAAATACCATCATTTGGGATCTGACCCACAATCGATCCTCGTTACATCTCCTCTAGCACTCTTAGCCCAATCTTTAATCCATAATCGCAACAGGGAGCCACTAAGATGCCTATTCAAGCCAGAAGAGCTTCCTTCGAGCATCACAACATCTATCAAGATGTCCAAGCTGATGCGGAAAAGTCTGGCGTTGCAGTCGACGACGTCGTCACAGCGCGAGTCTCTGAAGATCATCTAATCACCAAGTCGCGCGAGGCTCTGAGACTTAGATCCAAGGCTGGTTTGCGTATCTCTTTGCTCATGGTGGTCATGGCTGCAAACCAAGCTGCGTATGTCCTCTTATTAATGTTTCCTTTCATATACTGACAATCGAAATATGCAGGTACGGTATCGATTGGGGTGTCATCAGCAGTATCAACTCCAATGACTACTGGCACTCTTACTTTGGCTTTGAGAACAGTGGATCTACTCTGGGTGTTATTAATGCCCTCATGACCATTGGCAACTTTTGCGGTGCTCCTTTTCTCAGTCTTGGAGATAAGATTGGTCGACGGTCCGTTAACTTTATCGGCTGTTTCCTCACCATTATTGCGTCCATCATTCAATGTTTCTCGCCCAATGTGAAAGTCTTTATGTTTGGTCGTTTTGTGCTTGGTTTTGGAACTGCTCTTTGCACCAGCTCTCAATACATTGCTGAGGTTGCCCCACCTCATCTTCGCGGACAGTAAGTCTAGAATATCCAGATCGCCAATATCTTGCATCATTATGCTAACACATTACAGCATCGTCGGTATCTTTGGTGCGTTCTTTCAAGTCGGATCCTTGGGTGTCATTGGCATTATGATGGGTTTCACCCATTGGGAAAGCAACTGGAGCTGGAGAGTTGCTTTCCTGATCCAGGCCATCTTCCCTCTCTTTGTCTGCGTTACCATCTATTGGCTCTGCCCTGAGTCTCCTCGTTACATGGTCATGAAAGGCCAGAGGGAGAAAGCCCGCAAAATGATCTCTGAGTACTTTACTTCCTCTGAGGATATCAACCACCCATTTGTTGATGTCTTGCTTTCTCAAATCGACGAGTCCATCGAAACATCCGCTGTTGGCTTCCGCGCAACATGGGACTTTCGTGTCTTTTTCACTAGGGCTGTAGGATTCCGAACATTTGTCCTTGCTCTTTACTCCGTATTTCAGCAATGGAACGGTAAGAATAAGAAATCAGTTGTGGTAACCTTGCCTCTTGCTAACTCTCTGTAGGTGGCGGTATTATTGGATTGTACATGGACCCTGCCCTCCAAACCATCGGTATCACCAAGTCACTGGATGTTTTGGGCATTACCCTTGGCTCGACCGCGACGTATTTCGTATTCACGCTCTTTGGTGCTTACATCATCGAGCACTTCCGTCGACGAACCTTGATCTTCGTAGGCTTGATCTCCATCATCGTCGCCCAGACAGCTGTCACTATTACCAGTTGGCGAGTGGACGTTCAAGGAGACAAATATCTTTCTTACCTCACTGTCGTATGGATCTTCCTCTTCCAAGTCTGCAGTGCGTCCTTCATTGCGACCATGCACAATTTGTACCCTGTTGAACTCCTGTCTCTTCCGCTGAGAGCAAAGGGTATGGCCCTGTACACCATGTTCCAGGTAAGGATCCTTTGAGCACCCTCACCCCTCGTACACATACTGACGATTCCAAGGGCGCTGCTGGTGTTGTACACAACTACGGTATCTCGGTTGGCATTAATAAGATCGGATACAAGATCTGGGCCGTCTATATCTGCTACAACTTCATCCAGCTTATTATAGCCTACTTCACCTTTCCTGAAACCAGCAAATTGAACTTGGAGGAAATTGATCATATCTTTGAAACAAAGGGCGCTAACCCGATCAAACTGAGTATCAAGATGGGAGATGCTAGGTGGGCCTCGGACAAGGAGGACAAGAGACGTGCTCGTCAGGGCGAAACAGTCACTCATGTTTAATTGTGTAGCATCAACGAAAGGGAACAGCAGAACCTTCCAACAGACTAACGAAATGATGGATATTAAGAGACCCAGTCACTTTGTTAGGAATTTGGTCAACGGTCTTGTGAAATGAATGTCGTTTTTGCTGTAGCCGATATATGACCGGTTTTACATGGCTCTTAAAACCGTGCTGACGTAGGAGAAACCATGATTCTGGACTCACAAGTTTCTGCACGATGGCGATTCTGGAATATTAGCGCAGCCTAGCTCTCAGTTTCCTCTTGAAGTTATTACTATCCTGGTCATTGCGGGTTTGGGGGGGATAACCTGGGGCTGGACGGTACGACGGGTAAACGGTGATAGGGGCCGATATTGCGAATTATCCGTGTTGATCACCATTCGTGCGAAAACCAGATCTGCATATTCTGCTAAAATCAACTTTATACGCGTAGACAAGAAGGATCACGAGCCAATGCGAGGCTCCACTTTCTGCATGCAAGTTCCCCTCTTACGACGCATAATCGTAAGCGACCCAACATCACTAGAAAGAAGGATGTTTTTTCTCTTCTGGTACGTCCCTTGACTCCTGACACTGATGCTTTCGTTAAAATTCCATCATAATGACTTCCCAGTCCAGCTTCGACGAGTCTATCAAGGGCGCTCTCCCTTCTGACTTTATTTGGGGATGGGCTACAGCTGCAGCACAAGTTGAAGGCGCATGGAATAAAGATGGCAAAGGAGAATCTATTTGGGACAAGTTCGCCCATACTCCTGGCAAAGTAAAGGATGGAAGCACTGGAGACGATGCCGTGCGGTCCTATGACCTTTACAAGACAGACGTAGAGTGGCTACGCGAGTACAGAGCTACAGGCTACAGATTTTCCCTCGCCTGGTCAAGAATCATCCCACTTGGTGGAAAGGATGACCCTATAAATGAAGCAGGAATCGCCTATTACAACCGCCTGATTGATGAGCTTCTCGCAAACAAAATTACGCCCTTTGTTACCCTCTTCCATTGGGACATTCCGCAAGCTCTGGAAGATCGGTACGGAGGCATGTTGAACAAAGATGCCTATACACCCGACTTTATTCGCTATGCTCGTGTTTGCTTTGAGCGATTCGGTCATCGCGTCAAGAACTGGATCACATACAACGAGCCTGGCGTCTATTCACTTGCAGGGTATGCTGCTGGTGTACACGCACCCGCACGATCAAGCTTCCGCGACCGCAATGAAGAAGGAGATAGTAGCACGGAGCCTTTCATAATTGGACATACAGAGCTTGTTTCGCATGCTTACGTCGCGGACATGTATAAGCGCGAGTTCAAGCCCACCCAGCAAGGCAAGATTATGATCACATTGCATGGTAACTGGTCTGAGCCGTGGGATGCCGACGATCCAAAGGACCAAGAAGCCGCAGAGCGTGCTCGAGAGTTTGAGATTGCCTGGTTCGCCGACCCTCTATACAAGACAGGAGACTATCCTGCGTCGATGCGTGCTCAGCTTGGGGATCGTCTACCTCGTTTCACACCTGAAGAGAGCAAGCTTGTCCTTGGAAGCTCAGAGTTTTATGGCATGAATTCCTATTCAGCTTTTTATGTGCGTCACCGCAACGAGCCAGCTGATATCAACGACCATAAGGGAAACATTGATCAACTTGACGAGAATAAGCAAGGTCAATGGCGAGGACCAATGAGTGATACATACTGGCTGCGAACCACACCTTGGGGCTGGGCCAAGTTGCTACGCTGGATCTGGAATCGTTACAGCGTCCCTATCTACATCACTGAGAACGGCACCACAGCTCAAGGCGAGAACGATTGGAAGCCTGAGGGTCCAGACGATGTCCTCGAGGATCCCTTCAGAATTGACTTCTACCAGAGCTACCTTACCGAGGTAGCCAAGGCATCGCAGGAGGGTGTTGTGATCAAGTCGTACTTTGGATGGACGTTTACGGACAACTGGGAATGGGCTGCGGGGTTTTCGGATCGATTCGGATCCATCTGGATTGATTTTGAGAGCGAGGAGAAGACTAGATATGCCAAGAGGTCGGGATATTTCCTTGGTGAATTCTTTGATCACATTATCCGTAAAGAATGAGGGTTCACAAAAGAAGGAAATGGGCAACACGCGAGTCGAGTCAATTGACAATACCATGACCTAACAATGTGCGAACTTTATTACCATATCTTACCCGATCACTATCATTTTAGGAAAGCTCCGAAACGTTAAGACCGAGCTTATCCTGTTGCCTCGAAGGATTGGGCCGCCAATAAGTTGACTGCCTATTTCAGGCAGATCTTTAAGAATCCGTCAGCCCCATATCTTACTTGTTGCCAGAGACTGTGATTGGACCATGGCACGACGCAGTTGAGCAAGTACAACAAAGATCTATAATTCTATGCAAACGTACTTGGAGATCTGACTATGTCATAGATGTTCCTTTTCTACACTCATCTGCGGATAATGATGGCTGTGCATTTTAATTATATCACGATGGTGCAAATGACACCAAGTATAAGTATAAGTATTACCTCTTCCCATACCAGACCGATGTTTCTGCACCACACAACTACACACCAAAACATCGCTTGTCAATACAGCTGAATACACTTCATCATGGCTGGCGGTAACCCAGCGACAGTCAACCATCCCGCCAGGGTCCTATTTCTCTACTCAGCTGCCATCGGTCTACCTCTCAACCTCATCCGTTTCATCGTCATGCTTCGCCCCACTGCCATCTTCACCATCCTCCTTCTCGCATCTTCCGCCATAATGGCATGGATCATCAGACGCAAAAGTGCACATATCAAACTCCCACCAGACACTCCCATCACCAATCCTTGGAACTGTCTCATCGCGGACATTTCCCTCGCGATTCTATCCTTCATCATACTCATCTTCACATGGACACATAACCGCGAACACGATACTGGGAAGATTTTCCTGGTGGCTTACTCGTCGACACCGTTGATCTTCAATATGTTTCTTCACTTTTACTTAGCGCTGCTTGTGTTGTTGGGTACAAAAAAGATGCAGAATTTCGTCAAGACGCTGGTAGGTGGTACTCCGCACGAATGCCCCAACTGTCATAATCAATCAGGAGGACAAGATGAAGAGCAGGCGCTTATGGCTTCTGTGACGGAGGATCAAGAAGAGACAGATGGGAGCGGACAGAGAGGTGCCGGTTCTTCAACCGTCTGGAACTAAGCAACGGTTGAAAAGAGATAGGCAGGATCCTCTAGTGTCTATCTGCTGAAGCGGCGGTCCCCGTCACGCCAATGTAAAACCGTCGATTGTTCAAGAAGGATAGAAAGAGGGTTTTTGTTTCGTCCGACGATTTTTTCCCACCTTCAGTTTCAATTTCTAAGTCAAGATACCTCTGCAGAAATAATAATCTGCAGTGCAATCAACACCTTTTCCTCACTGAGCATGAACCCTAGTCACTTTCCAAATTCCTGGTGTTATTGGGACCAGCTCTGCCGTTGAACCGCCTGGAAATAGTAGTAACCTTCTGAGTGCAAGGTTTACAAAGTCATAATGATGGCAAGGTCAAGGTCCGCAAGCTAACGAAGTGTCGGCCTACCCTGGAAGATTGAACTATGCTTTCCGCATTTTGTGGAGAATTTTCGTATAAAGTCCGCCGTTTCGAGTGTCGGGTTCTACTTAAAGCCCGAACGCATGGACTTTAAGTCTGCCATACTAGAGTTCTTAAGTCCTAACTCCGACGACTACTGTAACACATAGCTTTTTGCGTGCAGATAACCCGACTTGTATTCACAATACCTACAAAAAGGTTGTACTATGTATCCACATATTGAGCTCAAGTGCGGACTATGAGCTGAACGGGTCCAAGTAATTCAAAATGCCAATATTAATCTCCGCAGGGTAACAGAGTCTATCCATATAAATAGCTAGAAAATTGTCAAATGAATAAAAAATAGCTACTACATGATCAAAGTCAACAAACCAAGGCTTACCTACATCATATCGTCGAAAATCCAACATCTCTCTAATCATGGAGTTCAAGACCATTCCCCTAACGCAGCGCATCCACAATCGCCCTTACGATGCAATCCTTCCAACCCGCCCTGAACTATCACAGACAGGCAAAACGGTGCTCATCACCGCCGGCACAGCCGGCATTGCCTATGCCATCGCCAGAAACTTCGGCTTGGCTGGTGCCGACAAGGTTATCATCACTGGGCGATCCGAGGAGAAGCTCAAGTCTGCTGTCAAAAGTCTCGCCGAAGAAGTTCAAGACAAGAGCAAGACAAAATACGATGGCCGTGTGTGCCAAGTTGCAGACCCTTCCAGCATCGATGCCCTCTTCAACGACCTTGCTAAAGACAACATCGATGTCGATGTCCTTGTGCTCAGCGCTGCTCATATGGGCGCTGGAAAAATTACAGATCAGACTTGGGAGGTTGTCTGGGAGCAGTTCATAGTCAACGTCCGCTCCCTGCATCAGTTTTACGAACTCTTTGAGAAGCAACCCAGGATCGGAGATGGGCCTGTAAGTCTCCATCCTTGACACATATTTACATGCTGATGAATCTTTACAGCGATATATCCTTAATGTTTCCTCCTGCGCTATCCATCATTTCACCAGCGGCATCGACGCAGGCGCCTACACCCTGACCAAGAACTCTGGATCCCTGTTGCTGCAAAAGATAGCAGACGAGACAGACCCGTCCAAAACCCAGATCATCAACTTTCACCCGGGTTCTATTCTAGGTCTACGAGTTCAGGAATATGGCATGGATGCTAAATCTGCTAACTGGGATCATGGTAGGCAACTCTCAAAATCTGTGAAAACATCTGCTAACAATAGTATTAGAGGATCTTCCAGGTTCTTTCGCCGTTTGGGCTGCGTCTCCAGAGGCTGCGTTCCTTCACGGCCGCTTTGTCTGGGCTGCTTGGGATGTTGAGGAGTTGAAGAGTGGACCGCTGCGTGAGAAGCTTGAGAAGGATGCTAACTTTCTTAAAGTTAGTGTCAATGGCATTTAGGCGATGGACTAGATATGAGAGGGTTACGATTTGTATGACTCCTACAAAATATAGTGTCCTAAAGACAAGAAGAGTCATAATGCCCCGTGCAAAGTCTAAACATCATCAAAACCCTTCTCTAACAATGTCCTAAAGACAGGCACTTCTTGTAAATATACCCTTAGGGTTAGTGACAATAACACTAAAGACCCCATCAAGTCCCCACAGAGCCCTTATAGTAAACCGAAAGCTGGAATTTGGCGACTTTACTGATAAGCCAATATGAAGGTTGTATATACATCTATCAGCACCAGTGTCTTTCGCCACCGCCATCAAAATCATCAGTTTCCCATTCGTAACGATGGTCTCTGATCTTATCCATGAGCTTATCGACTGCATCGAAAGCCTCATCCCTTCTGAAAGCATCGGGCCATCCACAGTCCCGATAAAGCTGTTTGATATACTGAATATCCAGATCCGTTCCCCAGTCGCCTTGCTGCGCAATGACTTCGTCCTCTGTGACCCTTTGTCCTTCAGGTAGCTCATTGAAGTTTATTGCCTCGAAGATTAATCTTCCTCGACAGGGGATCAGGTCAAGATGGATGTAGGCTTGTTTCAACCCATTCAGGTACTCTTTCAGATCAACTGGCTCAACGTCCTGCACCTTGTTGTCTTCCTGCATGATTTCCCCGTCTCTGACATTCAGCCACATGTGGCGACCCCATGTTTCCCGACCGAGAGCGAGGGGGAAGAAGTCGTAGAAATCCACGAAAGTTTCTCTTCGGGTTGACCATGTCCTGTTATCACTATTCAACCGCCATTCCATAACATCTTTGAAGCAGTCCTCTGGCAGGGTTGGATAGTCGACCAAGCGAGACTTGTAGTGAATGTTCGACTTGCAATCATTGTTGAAATAAGGAATGTGCTTCATCACTTCGCCGACCTTTTCTGATCTACCAAGATAGTCAAGCAAAGGATCTAGACCAGGCCAGCCCTCCGGTGGCGGGATCTTGAGGTGCTTTGCGTCGTAGTGCAGTGTTGTCAAAAACTGGTAAAAGGCCAGAAGCGTTGCAGCGATGTCCGTAGTGAAGTAGTCATCCTTGGGAGAGGGAGGCATTGTCATTCCTTTCAAGTTCATTAACCTTGATGGCTGGAAAGAGTCATAATCGTTAATTCCAAGGGAAGTGGTGGGTTCATATATCTTTCACGCTCTTCAACTATTCCTTCATTCGAGTTGGGGGAGAAAGCGTGACATTCACAATGGCGTTAGCTCGATGGTTGTTGGTCCAGGGGTCCGAATCCCCTTGTCCGAGCCCCATGTATGGCACGTTACAGTGGAAATGACAATTCGTTTTTTTTTTTTGCACTGCTGCCTGCAATGGGCCAACAAGTACCAACCAACACGCGTCAAGAGCCTTCAAAAGGCACTAAGAACTGTTTCTTCAGGTTCTTTTGTAAATTACGCTGTGCAGGGGTGTCTTAACGAGAGTAAATACCCCATTGGGGATGAATTTATTGGATACTGAATTGAGAATCCAGTTGATTAGACCTCGGAAGCGCGAATAAAAGCCTATCCTTTTAGACCCAATAAATAGAGCTAAAGACTTCCAAAACCCCGATCTCCAGTTACACAATTTTGTCTTTAGTGTCCTGGGATTGATAACAAGTACACTCGCTCATATGATGCCGCCAGAACATTCCTTCCCGAGTCGATAGCCGAGCGTCTGCTCGGGCGCCGGATCCAGTCTGTTTGAGATACCTCGCCGCGGAAACCCATTTCGAGCTGGGTCCAACGATCGCCCCATATCTCCAACCCAAGTTCATGGCAGTTCGTTCTTCATAATCGTACATGTGTTCATCAGACCTTGCATAGACATCGCTAGAGTCCCTAGCTGTTGATGAAAGAGGATCTTGTTGCGGACCGAAAGCGGCGACCTCGCGTTTTTCCAAGGCCATGATAAAATCTACCACAATTTCGAGTTTCGTTCTGATTCCGGACATACCACAGAATGTAACTCTCTCAACTTGGTCATCGATCGAGTCGAAGGTAATAGAGGTGCTCAAGTGAATAGCCATGGCTACATCAACAGCAGTAGCGTCGTCATTCGAAACGGGCTGATCTCTACAGTTCAGAATCTTTACAATGAACTGACACCGCTCGATATCTGTACGACAAGGTCGAAACCACTTCCTGTAGATGTAGTTGTGAAGAACGGCAGGAAGCAAGTAAGAGGGGGGCCCTCGTTTCTGACTGTCGCCTCTCATTATATAGATCGGAGCAGTCTTGTTGAAAAAGTCGAGAGCGTGATCGCTTCGCAGTTGAGGTAGGTCGGCCATATCAAATGAATGATGATACCACATGCCCCATATCTGCAACCGATGATCTTCTTCAATCCGTCTTCGGAGGCGATGCAAGATTTCGTGACTTTCTAGCTCCTCTTCGGGTTCAGAGATTATTTTAACAGCTGAGCTGCGTATGGTGCAGTGGAAGAATTACAACATGGATATTCTCTTGACGGGAGCGGTATGGAGTGATGCGATCGTCTTTGTGGCATAGTGAATGCGTGATATGCGAATTGTCGGTCAATGTGTTGTTTTCTCTGTGCTTTTTAGAGAAACTACTCTTCCAGATTGAACGGTGAGCTTTCAGTGACACGTTAAGAAGAGGAGTTTTGCAGAGGCAAGATTTCTTCTACAGCAGGTAGATGATGGAAAAGTTCATCAGTGGCTTTTTGTAAATTTGATGCATGAGTCATCGGTCAAAAATGTACCTAAACTTCGTTATTCTTCTTTAAATCTTCATAGAATCAAGCCCATCATTCTTTCAACCAGCTATAAAACCTAGCATCTTCTGATAAAGCCAATAGATCATCCTCGGCTAACATAAGATAGACTTGAATAATCTCATCCTTACCAGTCGGTAATCTCTGCCTTGGGAGTACTATCATGTTACCATCGGCATAGTCGACATACGGATACCGCACAAAAGCTGGCTTACCACCCGCTCCCTCTTCACAACCTTGGCTAAACACTGACCCAAAGTCACATTCATAGAGTGGTAGGTTTGCCCAGCTGGATGAAATAAAGTCGATTCCATGCTGACTCATGCAACCTACGCCAAGACTTGCAGGGTCCTGTACTCGCCGTAATATATCCAAGAAGCCACTGATATGTTCTTTAGTGACTCGTATCGATGCGTCAATAATGGCTTGAGTTATCGGAGCCATCAAGGAGATTTGGTCATGGTCGAAAGCGCCAGTCTTTGTTAATACGTCAAGTGCAACATCAGCTGTTGATGTGAGCACGACATTACCAAGATAAGGGCCTGGCTTGTCGATTGCTGGCCCTAAACGCCGTCTGCCATCTACCATCTGAAAGAACCGTGAATATGGTGTGGGTGGTTGTGGTCGACGTGATAGGCGTATACGTGTAACATTGCACCAGATCACAGCACTCAAAATGGAGTTTATCGTGACATGGCAGTTATCTACCAGCAAGCTTCTGGCGTACTCGAGTTTATCAACTGAAAATGCGAATATCTTGCTTGACCTTTTGCTGCTGGCGTTTGTCGATGGAGGGATGTCCTGTTCGAGTATTCTGTCATTCTGATAATGCTGAAAACCCATTTCTATATCTGTACTCCCAAGGTCTACAGTTTCGTTTGCAGATGCGGCAAGTCTGATCGTGCGTGTAAAAGGCTCGTCGGGATCGGGAAGATCGATTGGCAGCAGGTTGTTGTCGTCCTGACGAGTGAAGAAGGCCCAGAGATTTGTCAACGTCGCAAGACCTCGGCCATCCATGACGCCGTGGTGGACGCACATGCTGAGTATCACACCTCCTTCGATTGGGGTATATGTTGCTTCGAATACAGGATGAGATTCGTTAGATGCAGTATCTATGAAAGTAGGCAAAGAGTATAGATCATCAGAGAAAAGATGAGCTGGTGCACTCTCTTCCTTCATCTTTGCTAAGCTTGGTACTCCATTTGCCGGTCGACATTCTCGTAGTACCACATCCGGATCATCAGATGACACGGAAATTGCAGCTCGTGGAGGAGCGGATGTCCCGTCTTCGCAGGTTTCTGTACGGTAGGTGATACGCCCTTTGAGATATGGTACCGTCGTTGTAACAGCTTCTAGGCCTCTTGAAAGACTATCAACAGCTTTCTCTAGATCCTTGACGTGAAATACCAGGGACCAGCGCAAATAAAACGAAGAGTTTAATTGATCGAGAGGAGAGAGGAGCGCCACCTTGGTTCTCCAATGATGGGCGTCCGGCATCTTGAACAAAGTTGGACAAGTGTTCGCACAGGAGAGACAATGAAGTTAATGGCTTTTCAGTCAGACATCATGCTATTATTTAGTTCTATAAGTACCTCTTCAATTTCAAGGAGTAGGATTCACTATGGGGTTTCTCGACTTGGTTTCCTGTTTCTCGCATGATTCCAAATCAATCATTCTTGCTGGACGGCCTAAAAGCGATGATCTCACGAGTGCACAATAACCCGGGTTGTGCCAGTCAGTGTGTCAGTGGGGTGGCTGGCCTGTTACCCACCAATGTCAAGGTCGAAACACCAAAGTTAAATAATTGGTAGATATAATGGATTTCTATGGTGCGAAAGCAACGCTTTGGCCTCGTGATCAGCAAAAATATTCGGTCCGTCCACCAATGATACATGTGTGGGCCTTTGAGTTCCGGAGCCCGGACGGGAGCTGGCCACTCTGATTGTGACCAGTTTTCGAATTACTGTCATTGTTATTTGTTGAGTGTGATTACGTCTCTGTCATTGAGTTCATGTAACCCATACCGGAGCTTGCACTGTGATGTCCAGATGGGAAGAGAAAAAGACCAGAAGGGGCGTTTGATGAAGAGCCCGAACCTTATTCTAGGGTAGGGTAACATGAAGTATAATGCATTGGAGTCATGTTGCTTCCACGTACGTAAAACTCAAAGCGGAAAACTTTATATCAGTACGAGCTGGAATTTGTAGATGGCTTTTCATTGTTTGTCACAACCCGCTTCCTACCACACCTTGCTCCTCTGTCCTTGCGCAAGGCGTCCCAGAACTCGCCCTCCATAATGCCGAGCTAAATAAATACGCAGGGTCCTCGTCATGCGGACGCTATCGCAATCCGCCCCAGCAATATCGTGGTATCGCTTTCCCTGGGACATTAGGTACGAGATCCTCACCCATCTCGTCGAAACGACCGCCAGCAGTGATACCTCACGCATAGACTATACACATGTCGCAAGGGAATGGGTATCCATCTTCGAGCGTCGTACTTTCTCAAGACTTTGTATACGCTCACGAGACATGGCACGGTTTCATGAGGCATTCCTGGTCAAGAGAGGAAGATCATACCTCCAACACCTAACTTTCATCCCCGATCTTCCGCAAACGGAACCATACCCACGTATGCCGAGCGGCAAAAAGGACATGGATCTTACGGAAATGTTCTATACCTATAGATCAGGCATTAGCACGGAATGCTGCATGAACGAAAATCTTGTCTTTACAAAAGCTGTGACGTGTCTGTTGGGTGAGCTGATGACATGGAAACCCAGCGAGTCTTCTCTCGGCGGCGGCATCGGCCTGGAGATCTTATTTACGGACAAGAGCTATTGGCAAGCGACAGCTTCTAAATTAAGGCAACAGCCGGGGCTAAAAGCTATTTGGTGGGACCCTTTCGGTAATCCCGACCCAGATCTTCGACCGTTGCCAGATACGGTCTTTGAGAGTGTACTGCGTGCGGCCGATCTGGACTTTCATCATCTACTTGTCCTCGACATGGAGGAATGGGATATGTCTGCAAAGACGGTGGATGTTGTTTCTCGGTTATCCATCTCAGGAGAGAGTACACGTCGCCTGGATGCTGGTTCAGTCAGCCATCTTATGAACTGCCTACCGCGCTTGAAGGCATTTGATTGGAACGTTATCCCCTTCACACGTTGGAAGTATGAGGATGAATTTTATGAGCGCCTCCTGGATACATATGCTACTGGCCCACGTCCCTTGGAAGAATCGAAATTCGACAAAGCAAAACCCCATACAACAAGGCCAACAAACCATGCAAGACGCTACCGATACTAGCCCTGCAGTATGAGTGCAGCCTTCTGACTACCTGGCGCCTTACTAACCTCTATGCTTGCAGGCCCGCCGCGATGCGACCGATCATTTGGGCCTCCCATCACCCCGAGCTGACAACTCGATGTCTTCCCACATTCGCGACACCAGCAACCGAAGCTGAATGCCCGCGACGTTCCCTTGCACATCCTTCCAAGCACCACCGGACCTCACCATGTTACCCGTCGCCGACGCCTTACATTTCGCGCGGGCCGTGGTGACCTTCATCACTGCATTGATGCAGGGGATGGACCACTACGTCCTCTCACTTTTCCGAGTTCTGATGGTCGTAACAGACGCCTATCTCAAGGCTCTTGCATCAATTCACCATTTCATCGAGCTCCTTCCAACTGGCGCGGCTCTCTCGATCAAGTTCTTCTTTTCGATCTTCATCTGGTATCGACTAATTCGCTTTGCCTGCCGAGTCTGGCGGTTCATCACCAAGGCCGCAATCAAGATCCTCATGTGGCCTTTTATCATCACTATCGCCATGCTTGCCAATACGTTGCAAGAGAGTGGTATTCGATTTCGGTGTCCATCGGACAGTTGCCCGGGGTTTGGAAGTTCCTTGAACGAGAGTGCTCTGACATCTATTTTTGTTTTTTAAAGGTCAATTATCAAGTCGCACCGTTCAAATCAACACAGTTCCTCTGACATCTGGAAGTTCATTGGGGGAGAGTGGGCTCGGATTTGGACCTGTACCCCGGAGTTGACGCAGTGGACTTGGCTCTGGAAGTTTGGATGGGCTTCTCGCTAGACCGTTACGGTAAGTCTCCTTTTCTAACACTCATCTTTCCCTTGTGTGGAACCAGTTGACTGACCTTGGTAGGATCTCGACACTCAGCGCGTGGTCAGTCGAATGTGCTCAATGGTGAGCAAGGCGTTTTGTCGAAGGTTTATCAGCCACAAGTGGCAATGGATCCGGGGGGCCATCGGGGAAGCGGGCAAGCGGGCTTTGATCACCTACGCCTGACTGCGAGTCATTTGCTGGGTTAGCGGGTACAGGGCAAGCATAGGGCCACAAGACAGCGCTTCGGGTTCGTGTGATCAAAAGTGTTGTTTTATTAAGTACGCATTGTCGGGCATCTTACCACCAGATGTGTCACTGGAAGACCTCGAGTAGATAGTGCTTCGGTTAGCGATGAAGTATTGCTGTTGCTGTCCCGAGCTCAGTCCTTTCATGAAGACCATGTTGCCCAAGACAAATGATTTTGTCTCTCATTAATGTTTACCTTTTTACCCCTCCTGGGATACGCAAACTAGATGTTGGTTGCTGTACGTCTGCTCGTGGCTGCACGACTCGCCCTGCGCCCATAGAACTTGGACTCTGGGATCTGATATCCATTCCCAAATATTGGGAGTGAGTGGCATGTCCACAATAGCCCCTTGCTGCCCAAGAATTTGGCGTATGTTCTATGGCTGCAATGCAGGCCTTGTGATAATCGCTGCGGTCCGTCTCTGAGGTGGTAGAATCGTGTGCATATTACTCGTCATTTCGGAGAATGCCGAAGCAAGCTGTTGTTGAAATGTCGGTGATGGTTTGGTCCGCTCTTGCTCGTTACTATATCGACCAATCGGATGGACCAGCTGATGCCGTGGTTACAGGGGGGTTCTTGCGGGGTTTGTTGATATTATGGGGATGTTGGGCGCGACAAATCGTGGCTAGTAGCGAGTGAAATGACAGATGTAGCGATATCGATCGAAGATGACGGGGAACTTGAGACAAACCTTTCATCAGGTACCACAGTCAGTAACTAACTACGACAAAACAAAATCTATCACAGCATCGAATACATGTTAGGTAGTGGACTAAGTCTTGCATTGCCCCAGTCAGACCCATGCATCGGCAGTTCTTCAATACTCAGATCCCACTTACAGTGCAGGGATGAGTGTATCTCAAGATCAAAGAAAACATTGATCATATACGGATAGATAACGATGTATGCATTACGGCGGAAATTAGACTTGTAACATGTTAATTGCCCAAGGCTTAGTACATGGTAATCGACGAGTCATGTCCTGCTGAATAAGTATCCCACCCGCCACCGAGATGACAATCACCCGCGCGCGATGCCGTGCTGCCGTGTTGACAAGCCCTTCTGCATGTAAACTTTATTTCCCAACCAGGTACAATCCAATCAGCTCTGATCTCGAGCGGAAATGTGTCCGTTTCTCCACCGTGATGCAACACTGGAAAAGATAATATCCAGCATCTGATGATATTCGCCTTTTCCAAGTCATATTCGCATTACCAACGAGTGGTATGTTATTAATGCACCACTCACGAAAGAGCTTAATCCTAATATAAAGTCTTCATCAGGACGTCTTCTAATTTAACTATCCTCAGCAGCAGCAGTTCATACATCCCAACAATTGCGCCATGTTTCTCAACACTCTTTCAATCGCTTTGCTGGCATCTAGCGTCGCTGCCTACGACCAAGTCCTGGGCTTCAACACGAAGATTGAGTACGAAGAACGCACTCTCGACCAAATCTACAAGGCCGCCTTGAAAGAAGGTGATACCGTCACCCTCTGGGCCGGCGGAGATGAGAAAGGCCAACAAAACAGTCTCAAGCAGGCGTTTGAGGCACGCTTCCCTGGCATCACCCTCAACGTCACTGTCGACCTTTCCAAGTATCACGACGGACGTTTGGATCAACAGCTAGCAGCTGGCGAAGTTTCCGTTGATAGCGTCATTCTTCAAACCCTCCACGACTACCCTCGCTGGGCTCAAGAGGGCGCACTTCTTAATTATGCACCTGCTGGATTTGATCAGATTGAACAAGCCTTCCGAGACGACAATGCCGCTTGGTATGGCGTGTGGGTGAGCTCTTGGGCTGGAGCTTGGAACACCAAGAAGCTCCCTGATATCGACCCTCCCCAAGAATACGAGGACTGGCTGCGACCTGAATTCAAGAACAAGCTGGTCCTGACCTATCCCAACGATGACGACGCTGTTCTCTGGGGGTTCTACCTCATGTAAGCCCCATCAACTCACACCACCCATATCCCAGTTACTAACAAAACATGCAGTCTGCAGCAGTATGGAACAGCATGGTTTGATAAGCTCATTGCTCAGAACCCTCGATGGGTCCGTGGATCCCAGACGCCCAGCATTCTCATCGGCCAGGAGAACAGTACTTATGCCGCCTACTTTTCCGCATCCGGAGGTTGGAACAACACCGATAACATCTCATTCTCCCACCCAACCAAGGGCAAGTATGTTTCTTGGCCACAAACCGCTGCTATCCTGAAGGATGCGCCTCACCCCGAAGGTGCCAAGCTGTTGCACAACTTCATTCTGAGCAAAGAGCAACAGGCCAACCCAAGAAGATGGTCCGTTCGTCGTGATGTTCCTACTCCTGCTGGGCTTCCCGATCTGCGGAATCAGACTGCGACAAACCCGGCTGAGTTTGCCAGGTTTATGAACGATCGTGCGCTTGTGGAGAGACTTAAGTTGTACTTTGAGAGTCGCATTGGAACTGCTCAGGGAAAGAGCTCTCTGATTGATGACATCAATGCTTAGGCAAGATGAGTCTACGTCGACTTGGTTAAAGGTATCATGATATGCCGATTGATTTATCATAAAGAGTGTATGGAAAAAGTGCAGCTCGCCATACAAGCAAGGGATAGTTGGATACATACTCCATGTTGAATCATCATTTTGCACGTGGCTATGAGAAAATTCTACAGATCAGTTTCAATATTAATGAAGACCGGCATTCCCTTTTTCACTCTAAAGACAGGTCATCTATCGAAAAGGTGCAGAGTAAGATTCCACAGTAGCATATGAGAGGGAGAATACTGGAAATTACTGGGGCGCGTGTAAACACATTTGAGAATGTCTATTATCAATTGCTAAAGCATGCATGAGACTCTGCGACTTAGCTAATAAGATCAGTAGTAAGAATAAATGTTCGTGGGAGCCGCAATGATAAAGGCCGAGCGGAATAGCCAAGTAACTCTAGCATCCTTGCTCTTTTCTATTGCCTTCTTTAGTCCTCAGCTCATACGGCCTTCCTCTTAATCCTCTCCATCCTCTCTAATGCTACCTTTGCTCTCTCTCGCGTATAGTCGTCAGAGCATTCTCTCGCTGCCACCCGGAAACGGTCCATCCAGTAGTCCCACCGGTCAAGCGACTGACTGAACTGATGCTGACGCATGCCGTCCCATAGCTCCCAGTCGCGAGGTTCCTTTCGAGGTTCGTCTTGCACTAGCCTGGAATATAGTTTCTCGCCAGCATGTTCAATCCAGCAACCTGCCGCTGGAATCTCAAAGTCCTTCTCCTCCAATAGTCCTTTCTCTTTGGTCTCCATCTCCGTCGGCTCCGATTCATCTCGTTTCCTCTGTCCACGATCTTCGTCTTGGCCATCCTCCCGTTCTAAGGCGTAGATGATAGCGCGACAGGCCATTCCCCAATTCAGTATCTCCGCCATGACAAGCTGGGCCTCGACATTCTGCTGCTTGATATATACATCGCGTGCCCTACGCCTAGCAGCAGCATCATTTTTCCTCTCTAGTATATCATCTGGAAACATCCAATGTGCATCAGTCCAGATCATATGGAAATAGGGAAGACCATTCCATGTCATCGGTTGCTCATCATCATCTGTCGCCTCGCCATTGTGGATCTTGTCAGGGACTTTAGATATGGCAACACCGAGCTTGATAAGGTCGGATGTGCGAGCAGAAGGCCACTCGATAAGCGCGTCTTTGTACAATCTCCATAGATGGCAAAGAGCAATGATCTCATCCTCGTAAGTGCCCAGTTCTGGCACAGGCGACTCGGAAACTGGCCTCGTGATTGCATATGCAGCTTCATCGCATCCGATCTTGCCGTCGTGAAAGGATTTCAGGATGTCAATCTCTTTATTAAGATAACCTCGTAGCGTGTCGATTTTGCTCTTGCAACGGCTTCGTTGATCCTCGAACCAGCCTGGTGGGACACCGTCGGCACCTTCGTGAATCAGGGAGTAGTAATCAGTGTCTACCATCTTGCGATATGAGACAAGTGAGAGGTAGCGGCGGTAGGGTCGTTAAGGTGATAATATTGGGTATTAATTCGAGGAAGCGAAATGGGTTCGACGTTGTCGAGATTATTTCATGGTTACTGATGCAGGTAATTCACCTCAGCTTAATACTGTAGAGAGCTCCACGTGGCAAAGGTAGCCTGGCCCTTTTCAACCGATGGATCATGTGATTTAATTCAAAACATATTACTGACGTAAGAGCTCTCTACGTCACTTTACAACAGTAATGCCAATCAGACAATAATCATTGAGCACGGTCCTCTTCTATAAACACAGCCAACAACTAACGACTATTCGAAGAGAGGGGCTCCTATTCAGTCAGACCCACGAGTAACAGCACCTTGTATAAGTGACCTTGGGGGAAGGAAAACATGAGAATTGCCGCTAGTAAAACTTCGCAGTATGTACCTTTGGAAATGCCCTCTCTCATTTCCTCCTCTAGGTGGGTGATCTCGATCCATGTACGGCCTTTTCTCTAGCCATAACCAACAGACTCTGGCTTTTGGCTGTATGATGATATTTTTGAAGGTGTACCGGGAGAGAAATGGCCGATGTTCAGCTGATGGGCTCGGATTCCAGTAACAACATGCTTCAACCTCCTGGTCTTCTCTGTCTCCGGGGCTTCTGGTCCGGCTCGGACAGAGACCTGTTGGGGATACAAGACCAAAGGCTTCTCCAACAAGAAGGAACAACCATACCTGAGTGTTAACAGTTCTCATCCGGAACGACTAGGCACATACAACCGGCAGAAGAACAGTCCTGTCCCGTTTGTTCCTATTTTATATCTCTTGCCCTTTTTCTTGGACCCAAATCGACACACATTTGCCGCCATGAAGCTCTCTACGGCCCTTTGTCTTCTCCCGTCGCTCGCTCTCGCAGCTCCTCCCCAAAGGCTGGACAAGCGTTTACCCAACCTTACACCAGTTAACGTCGAGAACCTGGACACAGACTTTGACGTTAAATGCGGTTCGTCCTCAATTCAATATCTGCTCATATTCTGTCGTCAAGTGCTAAACAATGACCAGGCAAGGTTACGGTCAAGGGACAGCAGATTCACTTGGCTGTGTCATGGGGTGTAAACCTGCAGCGCTCTGGTGATTCTGGTGAGGTCGTCGGTGGTAAGTGACTTCTCAACGGGTGTTCCTCTCCGCTCTATTTACGCAGAACTGATATCTCTCAAAGAGGGCCAGTACCCCCACAAGTACAAGAACGGCGAGAAATTTCTGTTCGTGGATGCTTATAATTGCAAGGATGCCGCACATCGCATGTTGATGCCTGTCACATCCTCTGGGACTTTCAAAGGGGACGACGATGACACTGCCTACAAGTTCCGTGCTGTCTACGTCCACGATCCTGAGTCGCCGACCGATGGACAGGGAAATCCGAAAGCGTACTACTGCGGGACTATGTGGCACAAGAATGGCAACTCGTTTGACGGTTGAGATATCATCAAGAAATAAGTGCGTAAGGGGATGCATATTGTATACAGCCCGTTACTAGTTATGTTTTTCTTGAATCTAAATGCTTCGCTCTCTATGCCCGACGTTGTCCCTACCCTACATCAATATTAAGTTTACTACCCATTTTAGTAGAGGTACCCACCCACTAATGCAGGTGATGTGGTTGCAGGATATCTTATGTTGTTTTTCACCCTTGTCAGAATTCTCATAAAGGACAAATTCGGCCGCCCGATGTTGGATAAGGCAGGGAGAGCGTTGGTGGAATATTATATGGCGGGTGCTTGGATGAACGCTGAATTATCCTATCCATTCTCCGCTGTCCGTCTTTGATCGAACCTCCATCTGTTCGGCCTCGTTCATTAATCTCGGCAGCCATTTTGAAGTTGGAAGGGTTGGTAGAGGGACTGGGATCGGCTTCAGTATGATGATGGCACGACTCAAATCACAAAACCAAGATCACTGGACCGTCGATGGGTTTGACTATGTGTGGCGTTGACGATACGTAGATCCACAAAGTAGTCTGGCACCTGAGTGGAATTAGATATTGAGGGCCATAAGAGACGTAATAATTTGATTATCCAATGCTAGCTTAGACCAGTCCTCAGCCTACTTTACGTTAGAATCCTAAACCTTAAAGGACAGTTTTTCCGCCACCCACATTACTGATATCAATCGTGATTGACGAGGCGTTCTGTACAAACTTGAAGCCTCGGGTGATAAGGACCATCACCTTTGATGAACATGGTGAGCAGCAAGGAACGACGGTGGAGTTGGCAGCTACAAAGTGCCCTTAGAGCATTATTCGTGCGAGGAGTACGGCAAGAAAAGTCACATTGATGACCAAGGGCCATGCATGACGCAAAAAGCTGAAGATTCGCGGAAACTGGTACGTACTGTGGAATATGTGATTAGAAGAATTTGTCAGCTTGTTTAGAAACGCCCTAAGCGAGAGTTTGATCCAAATTCAACCCACATCTGTGTTCATATCGCCAGTAGCTCAATGGTTGGTCTGGTAAAGGCTCGGGAATATAGAGTCACCGGGCGGTCGAAGGGGAGTCATAACAAAGTTCATCCCATTCACAAGTTATAGGCTGTGAGGGTTTTTCTCGATAAAGCTGAATGATTTAAACATTTTGACTGCAACGCTTGGGCATAGCCTTGCCTTGCCCGCTCCAATCCACAGACTTGGCCTGATCCGCCTTGACCTTTTCACCTCTCAAGACAAGCATCTCTATTGCCTTCACAGTCGCCAATTAAATGGTCAATGTCGTCAGGATCATCAACCTTCACCATGTACTCATCCTCATACCAAGTGAACTCGCTCCCGATATCCTTTCAACTACCCTCAGGTAGCCACAATCGCTCTCAGGCAATTGTCGAGAGGTCGGGCATGTCACTAGCTCCCTGGCAGTTGCTCTCATGGTAGGATGATGCTTCTATCCAAGAAGGCTAATAAGACAGGGCGGATGATTGGCAGAGAGAGACATCCGTCTAGAGATCCCTTGCGTCTCCCTAGCACCTTTGTCGTAGTACGTCACGAGAGTTGTCAAGTAGAGGATACGGCATCCAGTTTTTAGGATCAAGACAGGGATAGCCCTGTAGGTGACCGCAAAAGCTCCTTCCGGAAGATACTCCGTAGCCATTGAGACCTTTCGCGCTGTCTGACTTAAAATGGATTTCAACTAGTCCATCTTTTGATGTCTGAGTCTTCATGTAGGGAGGTACAAGGCGAAAAAGCGCGAGGCCATTCTCAAGCATTCCCAAAGAATGGGGTAATGGGGCCAGCCAATCAAAGCTGTCATGATAGTTCCCATGGCGGGCTGGCGAGGACGTACCATTAGGTCAAGTAACGATATATGTTTGTTGAAACGGTAGAGAGTCAACATGAATACTTATTTTTAGGGCAGAAAAGATTATAAAATATCCTAGTAGACCATCTCCTCCTCCAGCCTCCAAATAAGCGTAAAGGCAGTGAGCGAGGGGACGTTCCGTGCCGTCTGATCGCCGGATGTCTCAGATCCAATCTCTCCGAATTCAAGGGATGCGATATTTTGGACCCTGAGACAAATACTCATCGTCATCATTGATTGGAACCTTGTCTTTGTGATACCTGATTACGTGGCTTTGCTTGCCCTTTCTTTTGTCGGCGAAATGTTTCACTTCAGCCGTCTATTATCTGCAGATCGCTGCCAAAAAGGTGTAGTCTTGTCTCCAGATCTGAGGTCTAGACTTTGCAATTTCAGTGTCTTGTTAGCACCTAAGTGGTATCTTTCGCGCCGGTCGGAACGGGAGAGTTTGTCTGTCCTGATTGGATGTTTAATGTTTTTTATTATTATGCTTGAGCGGATACCTTATATATCGAATAGGATAAGTAAACCTTTTTCTGGAAGAATCACCATACAGCTCAGTCATTATTTCACAGGCCTCTCTGGTAACGTATTGTTTACACCATAATAAAAGTGCTGACAGTTGCAGCTCTAGATGTAAAAGCACTGCTTTGAGATACACTTCATTCATCTAAAGAGTCTTTACTTTTTTTTCCGGAACCTTGCTTCTGTTCAAGACAAAATAGCTATATTGGGTAATATACCTTGCAACCTTGCTCGACCTATGCTTGTCTGGAACTCGGAGTTTCCGCGTCGCAGTTGGACATCCGATCGGCCACACTACCAAAGACCCTTTCGGCGACCTGACCAAATTTACCTAAGAGTCAGTTACTCTTCGGGCAGAATTAAACAAGACAGAGTATTACTATGTAGATTGCTATATATTTACCCCTATACTTGTAGCTCGAGGTCAAAAGCAGTAAGTACTTCTACAATTATAAATGGATGACATGAGGCAATAAAATAGTAATAATGGTAACATAAAACAAAGATACTAGTCTGCGACGCTCAGAATCATGACTTTGAGACGAAACCTATTTACGAGTACAGTTGTTCAGATACGGAATAGTGAAGTATCAGAAGCGTCATCGTGTTTACTAATCTTGCGAAAGGGGGCATCATACATACAAAGTAAGCAGCCTGAAGTTCAGGGATATCGTCGTTAATCGAGGCAGGTCCACTAAGACTTCACAACAGATTATAGCGACCGGTCTTAGTTTTACCAGCACTATTGGCTATTGGATCTGAAACAATGGTTCCATACATTCTCTTTTTTGTCTTTGATCCTACATGAGCATGATGAATAGATCTCTGGTGCATATCTGACCGTAATAAGCGACGAGTAAAACATGGTAGTTCTTAGACGAGTGAAGGATGAGATAGCACAGCCTCGAAAGCGAGAAAGGTGGACCTGATAAGTATATAAGGCCTCCATTGCGCACCTAGTCTACAACTTCCTCCCCATCAACTCTTCAAGCTTTCACACAACACAATCTTACATTCACCCTTTTGCACACTGCACCAATCACTACCACTGGTTAGCCATTACAATGAAGGCCTCGGCTGTTTACCTTTTTACCGCCCTTTTGGGTGCTGTCAATGTATCCGCGCAATGCGTCGAAGGCACTTCTCAGGAAATCAGCCCCGACTATATTGTCGTACGCAAGTGTGGCTTCTACCGTAAGGGCATAACTCACAAGAATGTCGCTTCTGAGTATGACTGTGCCAAGCTGGCCAAGGATGCCGGTGCCTCCGCTTCGTCCTACCATCCTCCTACAAAGCAATGCATCGTTGCTGCAGAGGGCGAAATGGACAAGCCCTATGCAGGAGCGACGCTCTTGGTCAAGGAGGAGAAGAAGGAGGAGGACCCATTTCCAGAGGAACCTGTTGAGGAGGACCCTTTTCTTCCTGATTGTGACCAGGAGAAGGAGGATTGCCTGAAGCGAGAGGAAAAGCTTAAGAATGAGCTAGCTGAGACTCAAGCCAAGGTTTCCTCTGGTTCAAAGGACTCAGCCTTCCTCAAAGACATCTTGAATTCGGCCTGTAAGTTGTGCTCTACTGATAATGAAATTGAATGAGCTGACGCAGATGTACACAGGTCCCGGAAAACATGGGAAATACGGAGAAGTTGATGGAAAGAAATACCTATTCTGGTGCGTTCAGTGTAAGTACATTCGCTACCGTGTTCTCCTCTATAGTCACATCTGACATCTCATAGACCACAACCAAGAAGGCTATAAGGAGTACACACACGTCGACACCATGGCAGAATGTGCCAAGGTTTGTGCCTCCAAGTCCTGGTGCACATATGCCTTGCACGGAACTACTCATCGCGGCTGTCAACTTTACGATCGCAAGTTGAGCAGTGTTTCACTTACCCCAGGCGTTATCGAGAAAGGCTGGAACTGTATCGTAAAGGCATAAGAGATTCATTCTGTCGAAGAACGGTAATATCTCTGCAGCCTTATCAAACCACCACTCGTTATACTATCGATCACAAGCGTCTGAATAACCACATTACTTTCTTGAGCACGTTTTGATTTATCAGGTCGGCGCACGGTGAATGTGCTGGATCTTAGCTCGAGGGGAACATTCTTACACTTTTACTCACTTATACATTCGTTATTATACAAACTACATTCATTAGATTAGATTATACAAAATACGTTCATTAGATTACATTACACCATCGCAGTCTCTTGATATAATAGGGGCATAGATAATACCTTTGCGTTAGCCCGGAACTTCTGAGCGTACCAGTCGTGTTTTCACTATTCTTCTAAGCATTTCTTTCCAGGTCTGGACAAGGTTCGGGGATACTGAGTCACAAGGTGGCGGAACATGAGTCACGACAAGGTCAATTCAACACGCTCCAGTTATGTACCGGAATGGCTATCCTCGGAAAAGTTAAACAATTCAATTGTTTTGACAGCGACGCTTAGACATAACCTTACACTCACCAACCCAATACACACCGTTTTCGACGTGCCATCAAAGTCGGTCTCTTGCTTCCTTTCATTCGGTTTCCATTCATTCCGACAAGTAACACTCCGCAAAGCAACATATATCACTGCGTAACTATGGACCTCCTAGACGAACTCGAACTGATGGCGCAGGCCGCCTCCGCGCTTGAAGAGAATGAGCAAGATATAGATTCGACTATCACACGCTGGCAGAAATTATTCGACTACTCAGCCGCGCAGGCTGAGTCCAAGATCAAAGAGCATCGAGAACACGTGCTCGATTTTATCATCTCGGATGATCACTGGTTCGCTGTTCGAGATCGTATGGAAGTCGAGGGACACGACCGTGAGTCATACGAACATTTTTATAATTACCGCCGAGCCACGCATGGTACAATCAACAACCAGAACATCCCTATGAAGGAGAGGCGAATGCATCGAGCTTTGAGCTTCTTGGTCAAGCTTGAAGGGCCCTTGAGTAACGTCAAATCAATCATCCAGGCAGCTGGTTTATCGTTTGACGCCTTAACCAAAGTCTTTCCAGCTACCGACCAATTTGGAGAACCATGCTCCTTTTACAGAATCAACGGAATGGACAGGTTGGCCATTGAAGAATGGCTGGAGAAGCACCCCCAACCCAATCCTTTTTCGCCAACATATGTTCGAGACATTGCACGAAAGGATCTCTCGTCAACCTCTCTCTACCCTACTCTGGGTCTGGACGCAACATTGCCTCAATACCGACCCGAATCAGACAAAACCCATCGCCGGACTCCTCGTCCCTCACAAAATGAATATCCAGTGTGGTACTTCTTCTACGGGTCTCTTCTCGACAAAGCCATTTTAGCGAGGCTCTTCGGTTCCGACTTCCATGCTCCGTTCCGTATGGCCAAGATTCGAGGTGGAACTGTAAGGACGATGGGAAAATACAATGCTTTGGTGGACGATGAGACCGGTAGAAACGTGGTTCATGGAAAGGCAATGCGTGTTCAGACTCGTGAGCATGAGGAGCGCCTGCGAGCATACGAGACGAATGTCTACGAGGTGGTCCGATGCAAGATCGAGGTGGACCCAAATGAGTTTATAAACGGCCTCACGTTTCGATTTATTGCAGACTTCATGGACTAGAACGCCTCTCGATGCTTCCGGTCACATGAGCTAAATCTAAATTACAGCGCTTAGGAATTTCACCACGTCATCAATACCTTCGGGTGACTTGAACCAGTGCCCTCCAGTCCTATACTCCCTCCATGTCACATTTGCTCCGAACCCTTTCAATACCTCATATTGCTTCCTGCCCCAATCCACTAATACCAACGGATCATCAAGACAATGCTCCAAGAGCATAGGCGTATTCTTGATGACATCGCTGTGTGTGGGAGACGAAGGGACTTGAAGCGTCATGCGCATCTCATCAAGCGTTTGGCTGGCAAATGGGCATCGCCCGCTGAAGCCAATAAAGGCGCCCAATCGTTTATCTGTGCTTGGGATATCGAGGTTGAACAATGTGTGCACGCTTGTTGCAGAGCCCATGCTGATGCCCATTAAAATAACTTTATCCCACCTCCCGTTCAGTTGATTTGCCTCATCAGCCAGAATATCGCGAATCTTAGGTACGACTTCTCTAAGTCCTTCTACCTGCAGATATTCGTTTTCAGCAAAATCGCTCACGTTCCAGACATCGAACCACTGATTCCACACGTTGGGAAGATTGGCACATTTTCTTTTGGGCGCTTCAGGAAACACCCATTTAAAAGAAGGAAAAGCGTCAGCGAGCGTGCGGCCCTGAGAGTCGCGCGAGTATTGGAGCGAGTTGCGGAAGTTAGCAACGCTATCTCCCCGGCCGTGCAGGAAGACGACGGTGTGTGAATGGGTTTGGCCTTGGGCTGGGGGCACTTGGATACTACTGAGAGGAATAGAGTCCATCAGGTTAACGATGAAAGAAGGTTGCAGATGGTTGAAACATAGGGAAAGTTAGGGAAAATAGAGGAGAGCTATTTATGATCTTCAGTATGCACGAAGGCATCGGATAGACAGATAGTCCGGTGCCGCTCAGCTTATCCCCGCAATATCATGGTAGAAAGAACTACAAACTCTACTGGAGCTCGAAGGTAGCGGTTGAGTGGCGTTATAGACCGGGAGATGGCAGGATCTCACTCTGACTACTGGGGTTCTACAAAGAGCATGTTTGAGGCGCTTCAGTGGCGGAGACGGCACAACAACATGATGGAAGGTATGTTCAGTGAATTTGGCGACTGTAGCGAGGAATTAGCTGTAGAGAAGCGATCTTGGGAATCAGGTGATGGTATTCAATTTGTTGGGAAGTTTTTTATCTCTTTATCTTTCTCAAGATGTAAGAGTCAAGGTGTTCATTCGCGAAGTTGGTTGCACGCTGTATCAGTGACGTTCGGGTGGCTGCTGTGATCATGATCTGCAATTATGTCTATTCCCAAAGCACATTTCTCAGAGGATGAGTGCCGTTCTTTAGCGTATTAAATCCAGCATACTGCACACGGGAGAAGGCCAGTCAAGCCCATTGGTCCTTCCCGGCATATCAACTACTAGCATCGAGCTGAATACCTTGTCAGCGGGGGAAGCTGATCTACTTCGGTCGATCGGTTGTCAAGACAAATGCCACGTCACTTACATGTCTTATATCTAACGTCAGTAGTATAATCAAGGAAATAGAAATGTAGATATATAGATGCTACTCTTTCCTTCATTCTCTTTTGCCTTTACTACTTATCTTATGAACAAAGGTTCAACACCCACTCCAATATTACAACTCCCACGATGAACTCGAATGTTGAAATGGTCGATGACGAAGTGCGACGTGAGCAACCCAATGCCTAAACAGAGCACTGTTACCTGTTGCTAACGAAATACACGCAGTATCCTGAAGCAACCGAAGAATGGACCAACAATTATTAAGACATGGGCGGCGACGACAATTAAGGCCAAGGCGGTAAGGTGGTTGAGGCTGTGGAGAGTCGTGGGCTCAATGGCAATTGTGTTGATTTGAACTGTACGACTTGATGACTCACCTTCAAAAACCTTAAATAGAACCCAATGTCACATACACGAGTGCCCAATCGCCAGCTTCACTAAACCTATGCTAATTGAAATCAGTTAATAACTACCTGTAATATAATAAACACTCCCGAAAGTTTACTCTTAGAGATTCTTATAAAATTTCCTTTATTTTCACCAGTCTCGTTACGGAAAAAGTCCAAAGTAAAATCATCAGACAGAGCAAAGTCGTTCAGAGTACCATGACCTTTGACCGGATTCAGCATTGTTTTGGGGGTGATAGACTGATCGTTGGCAGCTTCCCTGTTGACCTCCCTAAGGACTGCAGTGGATTGTGACTTGCTTGCGTTCAACCATCGAGCGCGATGCCTAATTAGGAAAGCGCGCGCTATATAGCTTGACATCTAGCGGATACACACGAATACTCATATCTAATGTATCAACCAGGGTGGGTTCGAAAGTGAAGTCGCCTGACAGGCTCGGTAGGCTTGGAGTTATAAATGGCTGGCAGGCCCGTTGGCCAAGTAGGTAGCAAAGGAGTTATGTTAACTTTTCACAATTCAAGACGAGCACATTATCGCCCCTTTGTCACGTTTGATATTACAGAAGTCATCTTGATCTTTCTACTAAATTTCTAAACCCAAGAAGAGTCAAAATGGTTACCGTTGCTGTAGCTGGAGGCACTGGAGGCATAGGCAGCACTATCATCGACACTCTGCGGAAAGCCCCTCGCCATAAGACGGTTATTCTAACACGCAAGGTGAGATCTCTGGCGACAACTAGTAATCAGTTATAAAGAAGGACAGTCATCTAACGTATGCCAAGATGTCGGATCTACCTCAACTCTCTGATGCATTTGTCTGCGTCGATTATATTGACATTGACTCAATGGCAAAGGTGCTTCACGAAAATGAGGTCCACGCCTTCATCTCAGCCCTCCGTGTCTTTGATTCAATCACCTCCCTTGCCGAGTCCAATCTTGTCAAGGCAGCGGCCAAAGCTCGCAGCACTAAGCGCTTCGTGGCCAGTGCTTGGGGAATTCATAACGCTGAAACGTATTCATTTCCCTCTATTTCCCTCAATAACGACATCCGTTCTGGCATAGACTGGCTAGGACACCTATTGGTCAAGCCCGAGGCCGCACTTTGGCTGAGTTGGGGTTGACTAATCTAGAATGGACACGTTTTGACAACGGCTACTTTCTCGACTACTACGCGCCGCCATCCCAGCTAAGGTCTCATATGAACCGTGTCGCTTGGGCTATCGACATGGAAAATAAGAAGGCAGGTATTCCTGGGACTGGGAATGACCCAATGACCTTTACGTACACCTTTGACGTCGCAAGGTTTGCGGTAGCGGCTCTGGATCTAACCAAATGGGATGAGTTGATGTATTGTTATGGAGATAAGACGACTTGGAAAGAGTTTCTCAAGCAGGCGGAAGAGACCAGAGGTAAGATAACGCTTGGGAATACCATTCAACGACTTTGGGTTTCTCGTCCTATTTCCCACACAATACTTGTCCAATTCCGAAGTTGACAGAAATTGACCCCATATTATAGGTTGTAAATTTGATGTCTCGTTTGATCCTCCCGAGAAGCTACATAAAGGAGATGTCACCGAACTCCCTGGCAATGAGGGCACGGAAGTCTTCTCTAGAAAGGCTTTAGAGGGCCTTATGGCCTTCTGGGGCCTCAGCGTGCTTGAAGGTAGATATGATTTACCAACGGACCAAGGCAATCTCGGAAGAGTAGGCTCCCAGTAATTGCAATTAGATGAAACATGTATCCTATCGATAGAAACATTAGCCCGATAGTCACATAGTGGACTCTACTAATAGTCAATTTGAAAAAGACTGCCCCGCGGAATACTGCGACGATGAAGCCAAACTTTAAGAGACGTCGGATCTCGGATTCGAAAGGCGACAAGCCCGAGGCTACTAACGCCTATGTGAAGATCTATCGACTGTACAAATGGATACGAGCACTCGTAATCAGAAGGAAGACACTGCAAACAGAGTAATTTCTTGTCACAGCGAACCTTTCAGCGTTGGCATATGGCGCAGAACCGAGCTCGGGAAGACAAGACGGAGATATACCCCGACCGAGTGATCTGTAGTGGAGGTCGAGATTACCTGTGTTTTACTGATGAGGATTCGGTCTTTGTGAGAGTGGGAAATTGACCGGCCGGTCAATATCTCCGGGATCGGCATATTGGAGATGGTAAATCGATAGCGAGCTCTAATTCGTCGTGGCTGAGCTTCTCTATGTACTAACGTCGGCTTCAGCGACGCAAACAAGTGGTGGGAACCATATCTTTATAAACCATTTTCTTACTATAAAAGAAATAATATCTGTAAGGTCTCAGTAAATTTTTTGATTAAACGCATACCAATTAATGTTGATGCTGGAGATAACTAGCGAGTGACAAACTTAGAGTGGGCTGCTCGGTCCTTGCTAGGGGAAAGGCCGGGCCCCACGGGGGCAAAACAATACACCGAACCTACAAACACGGAAAATTACATAGTTAGAGTTCTGTATCGCCTTTTGCGTTCTACCCGTAGTCCTGCAAAAACGGCACACTAACAGTCTGGTTGATCTGCTAAAACACCTATTTACGGAGCAGGGATATATGCCTAAAATTCTCTCCACTCTGGGCTTTATATAAACTCCGTCCTCTTTAATAACCCAACCTCTACTTCACTAGATTGTATTCTTATACAATAGGTAGCTCTTACATTCTTGCATGGCACACCCCGCTATCATTTCTTTCGGCCCCTACTCTGTCTCTTGAATATATCCAACTCACATCAGCTTCAGTTATGACTAAACTGAAAATCATCGTCTGCGGTGCCGGTATTGCTGGCAATGCTCTCGCCTTCTGGCTCTCACAACACCATGATGTTACGGTCATTGAGCGACACCCCGACCTGAGGTCTACAGGCTTGCAAATCGATATTCGCGGACATGGAATTGAGGTTCTCAAGAGGATGGGCCTTGAGGCCCCTTTCCGTGCTGCATCAGTCAAAGAGGAAGGACTGGAGTTCGTCAATAGCACTGGCAATGTCGTAGGATACTTTCCTGCAAACCGATCCGGCGAGGGGCTTCAGAGCTTTACAACGGATTATGAGATCATGAGAGGCGACCTTATCAAGCTTCTGTACGAAAAGGTCAAAGATCGAGTACGATTCATGTTTGGGACAACTGTCGAGAGCTTCGAACAGCTGGACAATTCTGTTGAAGTTCGGCTATCAAATGGCCAGAAGGACCGCTACGACCTTCTCGTCGGCGCCGACGGGCAGTGGTCCCGCACCAGGAAGCAGCTGCTGGGACCTGAAGCTGAAGACCCCATTCACTTCCTCGGTGTCTATGCTGGTTATTTCACAATCCCTCGACAAATCAAGGACGGAGAGATATACAAAGGAACTGCCTACATCGCTCCGGGAAAGCGACTCTTATTCACCCGAAGACACACGGCAGACCGCGTTCAGGTATACCTGGTAGGTCTGCCTGAATCCGAACGAGTCATGGCTGCACGTCAAGGTGGTGTGGAACAGGAAAAGGCTGTTCTCTCAGAGCTATTCCGCTCCGCTGGGTGGCGCTCAGAAGAACTGATTACGGAACTACAAGAAGCAAACGACTTCTATTGTGAGCACATGGGTATTGTTAGGTTGGACTCCTGGAGCCAAGGGAGAGTCGCGCTGCTGGGTGATGCAGCATATTGCCCAACAGCAACCACAGGAATGGGGACGACCTCCAGTCTCGTCGGTGCTTACGTTTTAGCCGGCGAGATCCAGGATCACCTCAGTGGCCTTGGTACCTCTGAGGAAGTACTTCCTAAAGCACTGTCCGGTTATGAAGAGCGGTTCCGTCCCTTCATGGATACCGTTCAGCATGGTATCGAGAAGGATAAGACCTACTGGCACAAAATGCCATCGGGCAAGATTGTCCTTGCGGTCCTCAACCTTTTCTTGGCCGTTGCATCTTTTTTCAAGCTGGATGTACTTGCCAAGAATGTCATGAGGGAAGATACAGGTAGTTGGAAGCTCCCTCATTATAAGGGAATGGACCTTCGGCAGGACAAGGATTGATCTTCCAGATAACAGTTCACTGCATACTACATTATTCTCAGGTTCGTTATGTTGGATGCTGAATGTACTTAGGAGAAGCTTTTAGATGACGCGTGGCCCCAGGAATGCTCTAGGATCCGAGGGTCCTTAGGTGTTCAGGCAGAAACCTTATTCCTTTATTGTAACAAGCTTTAGCTAGAAAATCTATACTTGCCCCTTATAACTTAGATAGAAATTACAACCTCGATAGTTTGCCAGGCATAGCCAGGCGTATTCCCACCAGTGTTCTATGTAGACAACAAAACCCGATTCTTCCTACTTGTAAAGTTTAACATTGAAAGGACTTGTCTTTAAACTATAAGCTACTGTAAGTATATATATTTATTTATTTATTTATTTAATATTGGAAAACAAACCCAAAAGACTGGTTATTTTTAACGATGCCCTGAGAAGTAAATAAGGTATAGGTGGTTGGAATAGAAGGTATCGCTAGATAGTTGTTTTAACCACCGCGACTGTATTCTACTTAAACAGTAGTGCAACTACCGCTGAGACTGCTATAATATAGCAAGGTTAACCTGATGTTACTACTTCAAATTATAGTGTATAATGACGATTGTTGTCCTTTATCTCATCCCTAGTTTCGACAAACCTACCCTAAACACTACAAGTCACTTATAACTGAAGGCGTATGACGCCATCCAGCAACGGCACCAAGTATGGCTCTCACTTCTATATAGCTAGCTAGACGCCCTATGTCCTCTTATAGGATCCAACCGGCGTTAAACAATACAAACAAACAAACGATGAGGATTGGTGTCCTTTATTTTATCCCAAGTTACTAGCTTATGTCAGATAAAACGAGACCGCCGTTTGACTTAAAAAGCACCCCACAAATTGACATAAACGGTGAACCCCGTCTGCATAGTTAGCGATATTTGACAGGAGTAGTACCCCGCCTTTTCTTCAAGCTAGACGCGACTGCTAGCTTCGCCCGGGAAAGATCTACATTAGCAGGGCTGGCGCAGTTGTGGCTTGGTTTCAGATTTTAGGATTATGTTGTCGTCGAGACTTGATTGGAGGAGCGTACTGCTCTCGTTTATCAGACCTCCGGAATGAAGCTCAATAAGCGTTAGACGATAAGAGAAACTAAGCGCTGACAGCCTAACAGACGAAATATCTTTGACAGTTTGTCGCAATTTCGGTCAGCACTTTGATTTCTTTATTTTACCACCTCGAGCTGAGACGACAAGCTTTCTACTCCCCGGGAAGCGGGGCATGTTAAAGACTTACGCGCTTCACTAGTAGGGATTTTTACTCGTATATCAAGGAGATTGTCACGATGTTACCTTGTGGATAATTATAAGGGGAGATGTTTGTTCAACAGCTTTCCTTCTCATCACAGACACAATATTCTTATATCTTTCTGTCTTTTTTTGTTAAACCACACTCTTTTACAACTTCGCTTCACCATGGCATTCGCTCATTTCTTCTTCATTTGTTTCCTTCCCACAGTCATTCTCGCATTCACCCATCCTGGTCTCCTCGTGTCTCAATCCGATATCGATCGTATCCAGTTAAAGCTTGCTGCCAAGAAAGAGCCCTGGACGGCGTCTTGGGAGAAGCTTACCAGCATTCCATTCTCCAGCGTGGATTACAAGGACAATGCAGTGAAAGAGGTCAATCGAGGCGAGAATGGCGAGGCCCTCTGGCACGACGCTGCAGCTGCCTTTAACCTTGCTTTGCGCTGGAAGGTCTCTGGAGAGAAGCATTTTGCAGACGCTGCATCCAACATTCTTGTAGCTTGGGCCGCTAAGTTGGAAGTCCTTAGTGGTGGTGACGACGCCTATCTCACTGCTGGTCTGCAGGGCTACGAGCTTGCTAACGCTGCCGAACTACTCTATGACTACAAACCGTTTGTCAAGACAGGCCGGTCAAAGGTTGTGAAGATGTTTAATGAAGTGTTTTTGCCAATGAACCTCGACTTCCTCAATCAAAGACTTGGATCACAACACAACGTTAAACATTTCTTCGCAAACTGGGAACAGTGCAATATTGCTTCCGCCCTTGCCATCGCCGTGGTCACCGACAATCAGACAACCTGGGACTTTGCCATCGGCTATTTCAAGAACGGTGTCGGGAACGGGGCGATAAACAATGCTATCTCGAATATTGTCAAGGAGCCAGGCACTGGCAAGCCGCTTGGACAAGGGCAGGAGTCTGGTCGAGATCAAGGTCATTCGGGGATGAACTTTCAACTTTTGGGAGCTATTGGACAACAGGCCTGGAATCAAGGCGAAGATTTATTCTCTTACAACAACAGCCGAATTCTTCTCGGGTATGTGACAGGTCTCGATTCTATATTGCGTTCCACATTGCTAACCGTTCTTTTTCCTTAGAGCCGAGTACTACGCCCGATACAATTTGGGAAACGATGTCCCGTTCGAACCATACACAAATGGAATTGTTTCCTTCGACGTCATAAGCGACGCATCTCGTGGTGCAATTCGACCAGCTTGGGAGCTGCTATACAGTCACTATGTGCAAGTCAAGGGCCTGGACGCTCCCTGGACCACCGCCTACTTGAATAAAACCTTGGAATACTTTGGTGGGTTTGAAGGTGGAGCTGGATCATGGGGTGAAGGCTCGGGTCATTATGATGGACTTGGCTGGGGCTCTCTTCTCTATCACATGGAAGAGTCTGATGTTCGGGCACTCAGATCGTCTGCTGTCGCTTCGATCACATCGTCCAAGACTGTCGATCCAGGCGCTCAAGATACAGAGACCCCAGCATCTCTAGCTCATTTTGACACAACGACCACGCCCATTAACCTGATCCAGACGTTTCCGACGACTACTACTTCAAATTCGCCTACAGAAACGACTGTCAAAAATCTCTCAAATGCTCTACCAACTATGGCCAAGGGACCCCGGCGCAAGGCTCACAAGGTCAAAACGGGTTGCCGGCCTCCGAAGTAGAGGATCGTAGCATCGTTACAACTGGAATCTGGAACGCAACCTTTGAAGGAATGGAAGTGTCTCCAAAATAGCCTTGAACATGATTCTACACTGGAACATCACGGAGACGACTACTGGTTCAAGCTTGTATGTTGAACAGAGAGCTGCAATTGACATATGTATTTAGACTTCTTAGATAGCTGGTCTATGCAATTGATCACCTTCACGAGTAATTATATGATGTCAATCACTGAACGACCTGAAAGTCCCAGTTTGGACTGGCACAAGCTAAACAAATCCGTCCATTCCTCACGTTGTAGGCGTCTAGGTGCACAAGGACAGCTCTTGTGATTATCATCCGTTTCTTATAATTCAGTCATATTGTCATGAGAGGTACTTAGTCCTGATTGCCGTTGCCAAGCATAGCCTCCAGTTCCCGACGTTTTACTGATAGCAGCTCTCTCTGCGATTTCATCATCTTTTGATCCGTTGGCCCCGTGACTTGTAAACAGCGAATGATTTGTTGATTTGCCAGATGCGAGTATTCAAAACCGCCTGGCAGTCAAGAATACTAAACTAGTGACTGTGGTCATTGCTGCGGCCTTCACTAGCGGCAAGAAACTGGTTGAACAACGTATCCATATCAGTATCGGCGCATCCACCGCTGTTGTTACCTCCTGCTGGGTTCCTGCGTGGCTATGTATTTGTTCCCTGTACGTCTATCGCTACCGGCAATGGTTATAATAGCAGACGTTAACTATCCTCTATAGTGCGACGCTCCGCTCGTTTCGAGATGTTGAATAACTGAGTATGAGAGCTTTTACGCGGCTCCCTTAGACGTTACTAGGTAATGAAGAGGGAGTAATCTTTCGATACAGTATATTGTAGGGACAGTAGTGGGCAAGTCTGTCTGCAATCTACAGTATTGTGTGGCATTATTCGTAGCATGCCGGGTGTCTGGTCCTGTACCCCACGGGAGGTAATACCATTCTGTCCGTCATCTGGTCGTAGTGGGACGCCGCAAGCCTTGACTACTTTGCCGAGTGTGTGGTCATCCCACGCTACGTTCCCATCCGATTATCGAACCCCGATAATGCTTTTTACTATTCGAATGATCAGAGCGCTATTGATGAAAACTCATTGTCAATTCGTTGAGCGTTAAAAATATAACCAGTAGGAAGCCAAGCGGAGATAATATTACAAATACAATAATGAGTAAGTTACTGACTAGTCTGTAATTTTCGGGTGTAATTTAATTCCGATATTTGCCAATCAAGCGGGGTAAATATGGGTCTGATGGTTCCATGACCAAGAATAGGTACTTTTGATGACAAACCTTCAGCTTCCAAGGCAAGTAACGAGATTCAACTCTGTCGGGCGGCACCCTTGCTCAATCAACTGGGGAGCTATGAGCTTGAGACGCGAAATGGAGATCGAGAACCCATCGGCCGCTGACGCCAACGAGAAGCACAAGAGGACGATTAATGTAAGTGAGCACGATAAAATCCATGCATCCCTCTTTACAGATCTAAATCCAACAGGCTTGTGTTCGGTGTAGAAGCCGAAAGATACGATGCGATGGCAAAGTCCCTAGTTGTGAGAGATGCCTGAAGCATAATACTAGGTGTCACTACGGCGAGCGAAAAGGAAGGGGCTTTGGGAGAAGGTATGTTATCTTGGTCGTATGCGTCTCTATGGCTAAACCCCGATAGCAAGCAGTATATTCGGTCGCTCGAACAGCGTCTCAGAGGGTTTGAGACGGCACTACAAGTATCCCCTATGGGTGGTGAAAGTGTGATACTTGATTCGGCAGAAATTGGCAATAGTGATGGTATGCTTCATGTCGAGACGACAGCAGCTTACAGAACTTCGAACCTTCCATCGAGATGGCCGAGAGAAGTCATGGAAGAGACCCGTCAAGCCCGACAACACATGAGCCCTTTTGAGCGAGCAATCGTTTTTCCATTACCATCAAGGATGCATATGGCTCACCTCGTATCCTCTGTTCTTGACGATATGGATCAAGTGTGGCCGCTCTTCAGCGGCCACGAGGTTCTCAAGATTGTGGATGATCAGGATCTAGCGGGTTTGTCGAACTACCAAGACAATCCTGCTCGCTGGGCCACATTAAATGCTCTCGTTGGTATCGGAATCCAGTGGAAGACCGATAATAAGTCTGCATCAGAGCTATTCCCCGTCTCGTGGGCATATTTCAAGAATTCCTACGCTACCTTTCCACAGCTCATGCTAGGCGATACCAGCATCGAGTCCTGTCGAGCGATACTTGCAATGGCCTTGTTCATTCAGGGAACTGCTGACGTAAGGGCATTCACCAGCTTGTTGTCCGCGGCTGCGCACGTTGGTCAGTGCATCGGCTTGCACCTGGAAGATGCTCCTGGCCCGGGCGAGATGCTTGATGTAGCCAGGCGGAGGCAGACTTTTTGGTTTATATATGTGCTGCAATGTAACGCCGCAATCAGATTCGAGCTCCCTGCTCCATTGGAAGAGCTCAACGTTGAACCCTTGAGCCAAGAGCCTGCAATAGGCGATTGTACTGGTACAAATTTACTAAGGCACATGTCGACGATGTCCCTTATTCAGTCGAGAGTGTGTCAATATTTGCGGCCTGGATCGGTACTCTGGAAGAACCATGGCGAGATGGTTCGAACTCTAACGAAGGTAGATAACGACCTGGAGTCCTGGCTGCTAGAATTGCCTTCCGAGCTTCGGCCAACATCCCTGCCCCATGTCGTTAATCCCGGCATAGTACAACTACACTTTGTCTACTACGCTTCTACATGGAGGATTTACGCAGCCAGCAAAAGGCTCCAGGATCTCCAGGACCTCCCAGCCTCAATGGGACAAAGATTCCCAAGTTTGCTGCTGCTCTCCCCCATTCCCACGGTTGGTGCCCGAGCCACGATTTTGCTGATCCGAAACCTATCGCCGCAACCATTCGCTTTCCTATGGTAGGACTCATATATACTTGTACTGCGTCGGCGCTGACAGCTTAGGCAAATTATATGCTACCCCCTTTGCGCCTTCTTCATACTCTTCGCAGCCGTCCTGGGCAACACAGAAGCTTCGGAGGTAGAACTCAACGTGACGTACCTGGAGATGTTCGTCACAGTTCTGCAAAATTATCAAGATCGAGAAGGCTGCGATTTGAAAAACCTCATCGAATGTTGCTCCCACATGTATGGCATCGCGTCGGCAAACCGGTACCTGGGAGCTCAAGGTAATCTTAGCGAGAATGGCAAGACAGAGCAACGTAGAGTATGTCCTCATTGTGTTGTAAGTAATCAGTGCTAATATATATAGGACATACGTGCACATTTACAAGGGCATACGAACCCAATGGAACTAGCACAAGGGCTTCTAACTAATATGCCATTGGCACGCGCTAAGGCAGCTGCAGTGTTCTCTGGCATCTTTCAAGAGCTAGAAGAAGATGAATTTGGATCACTGGTGCCAGGCATACTTAAACCAAGTACATTTAACTTTCTTCTTGGACGTAAAGAGTAAAGATATTAGTAATTTATAGACATAAGCTTTACGTAAGTCTCCTTTCATTGTGAATACTTCTATGCCCCATTGTCTTGTAATTACGATGTAAATCGTCATTATAAGGTTGATGATTGCTATTTCGCATATCCTAGTGTTTACCTAAATACTTATTAGATTTGGAGTTTGATGAGACAGTAATACAGAAAGGTTCCCAGTGATATAGGAGCCAATATCAGGTCGAATATAAAAAAAACATCCATCATAAAGATATAAATTTGTCAGAATGATAATAGTCATTTTTCCATCGTACAATCAGTTATTAATCAAGCCACAGCAAGCCTGCCTAACTAATTCTGACAAATTGTGATTTGTAAGTCTGGTCCAGGTTAGCTGTCACTCTCGTTACTCCTACTCTAGTGACGACAGATATGGCTTAGTCAAGTTGGACCACTAATTTCGGATACAAAAAGGTTCCGTGTTCTATAAGAAATTCCTCACAAAGCATCGGAAAGGCGTATCATTTAGTCATCAAGTTCATTCCAGAAATCTTTCTAGCGGACCTCATTATGTCACATTATCAATTGCATAGTAATGAATGACCTTCAAGAACCAAGTAGCATGTGACACCTATAAGAAAAAGGGTGGTGTCCCTCTCCTGCTTCCACACACTTTCCCCTTAACTCAATAGTCATCGATAATTCGACTTCCCTGCTTCTTTACCGAACTTTGGGCGGAATTAACGACCATGGCCGGCAACAAAGTTTTAGTTTTGGGTGCCACTGGACCAGCCGGGATCTGCGTGTTGCGTGAACTACTTCATCGCGGAACTGCCACACTTGTGTTTTGTCGAAGCCCGAACAAGATCCCCAAAGATCTTATCGATAACGGGCTTCTAGAGGTACGTGCACAGAGATGGAATGAGGAGACCGCGAGCTGACCATTGGGAAATTAGATTATCAAGGGAGATTTAAGTACGCCAGACGCTTTATCTTCAGCTGTCGCCCGGTCTCGCGCAATCATATCTCTACTCGGGCCAGGAATCGAGCGCCAACCAAGAACCACGTTTGCAGATTACTATCGAACAATTGTTCCGTCAATGCAGAAACATGGTGTCCGCCGTATTCTGGCTCTGGCGACTAACGCTATTCACCAACCCGATGACCAGTTCTCTACTTCACGAGCTTTCATGGCAGGACTCATCCGTGTTATCGCGAATAGTGGTTACCAAAATATCTTGGCTATCCAGGAATATTTCGAATCCATCAATGATCTCCAGGTTGAATGGACCGTTTTTCGCGTGGGAATGTTGTCCGGTACGAGCGACGCCGCTGCCTGGTCACACGATCGGAGGCAGGCTGAAGCCTATGCTGGGCCGGTTGGAGCCCCAGGATACTCTGCAGGGGTCAACAGAAGCGTCCTGGCTAAGTGGCTTGTGGATGAAGGTCTCACACAAAACGCTAAATGGGCTCATCAGATGCCAGCTATCAGTAACTTCAAATAATGATGGAAGTGTGATTGAACCTATAGTATAGCGAACGATAATTCATATTCGTTTGACTTATTGGCGAATAAGATACTTTTGACTGTTCGGCTAACAAAAAGCTGCATCACAATATGTATACAATGTGTTGGCATAGCTACTGACAAAGAAGAAGAAGAAAATTTAAATAGTTGTCAGTAAGAAGAGAGAAGATAGGGGGAGTTAGGTCTAATAAAGTGTATTAGTTACTAAATATATATCTGCTTGAACGAGTACTACCATAAGATGCTGTGCACCTCTTTTCCTAGGAATTGACACTACCTTATGTTTACAAGAGTAATTTTATTGCTACGGATCTTTTTAAAACACTATCTTGGTTCGTTCTGCCGTTGTTTAAAGATGTATGCAATTTTTGTTAACTCTCCAATTACCGGAGTCCTGGCTGATACATTTCAGCTTATACTCATAGCGAACCCAATGACAGCGACTCATCGCCGGGTTGCGACCTCGTCCAGAGACAGAAAATGACCTGTCAAGATAAAGATTCTATTTCTTCCCTCTCTGCCCACAGCTACTCTGTCGGTTGGATCTGTGCCCTCCCGTTTGAGTTGGCGGCATCACGTGCCATACTTGACCATGTCCACGATAGCATGGTCTTCAGTGTAGAGGACAGCAACGCCTACACCTTAGGAGATATGGCTGGGCATAATATGATAATGGCTTGTCTTCCGGTGCATCATTATGGTACTATCAATGCGGCCACAGTAGCCAACAATATGTATCGGAGCTTCCCTTCAATGATCATATTGGCATTGGTGGTGGTGTTCCTAACAGAGGCGACATTAGACTCGGCGACGTCGTTGTCAGAGATCAAATCATACAGTATGACCTTGGTCAAGGTATATAGATTATAGATATAGGCTTTATATAAAAAATACTAACAGACCTTCCCAAGCTTGTTACAAACTAGCTTATTATTAATACTTTAACAAAAATAGAAAGGCCTAGATCTAAATGATCAGAAGAGGCTATATAAGACGATACTACTAATAGTTACTACTTGACAAGAGCTTAGATGCATTCTCTTAACGGACATCAGCTAGCAGACTAATAGAATGATACACAACCCTTATATCTACCTGCCACTCTAGTATGCAGTAACGTGACACATAAGGTCGGTTCCACACTCGCAGTAGTTGTCCAAGCAGCTCAGTCCGCTAACGTCGAGAAGGGTATCACACTCCTCGTTGGTGTGGCACTGAGCAGCTACAGCTGCAGAGGTGGTCGCCTCGGGAACAATGAGAGTTGGGGTGATAATGACAACATCGGCAGAGGTAGTGGCCTCGGCGGTAGTGGTAGCCTCGAGAGCAGTAGTATCGGCAGAGGTGGTCTCGGCAGGGGTAGTCTCCTCAACGACGGCAGTAGTGGTATCCTCAGCGGCAGAGGTAACATCAGCCGTGGTTGTTCCAGTCAGGGTAAGGAAGGTGGTAAGGTCGGTGGTGAATTCAACGTCAGAGGTGGTGGGAATAGTAGAAGTAGCCAAAGATGTCTCAGCAGTGGTGGTAGTGGCAGCGGCAGAACCAGAAGACTGAGAGCTAACGCGGCAAGGACCGGCACTGACACCGACGGCGAGAGCGACAACGCCAGTGATGAATTTGGTGAAGATCATTGTAAAGAGCGTGTTGATACCGAAGTTATCCTGGTTGGTTGAACGAGTGACTGGTACAAAAGATGACCTGAAGGATGACTGGAATCGAACGCAGGTAGATGCGACAAGAAGAGACAATATAGTAAGCGTTGTTGCTCTGCCTAATAGCAAAATAATTCCGGGCCCCTGTCTTGCAGTAATGATTAGTCGATTTCTTTTTCTACCGAGACTCTTATCATGCACGTAAAATTATCTTATGAGTTTGGGCTGAAGTGCTAGAGAGACACTATCGATTTTTATACCAGGCTTAGTTAGTGCATTAATTTCTTTTTTTAGTGGCGTAGTCCCATCCCTGTATACATCGCTGCAGAGTTTTCTACAGCGCCCTTCCCATGACTCTATTTCTGCCTCAGTACCACAAATGAATAGCTGGATCGGATTAGCTTTGGACGTTTCAAGATTGTAGCTTCTTCTCACCTGAAAATGCCTGCCAGTGCTGTTAGTAGACCAACAACGGACATATCGGTTGCAACTCGACCCGAAATTGCCCAGCTGAGGACCACTATTGTGCACGTTTTACTGTGACCCACCACAGTGCTAGCGATAGGGCCTGTTTCTGCTATGATGAAGAATTGAGAAATGTTAATCAACATTGCCAACACGCCAGACTAGGTATGTCAGCTTCCACACATACTCAACTGAACCTGATAACTCACAAAAGGAATGAGCACCCAGTGGCTGATGTTGACTTCATTTATGGCTGGGAACTCATCAACCCAGGGAATGAAATAGAGCAGAAGAAAAGCAGACAAAGGAGCCTGATTGAGCAGCAACTGCATGCTAGAGATGGCAAGCCTCTTCCGGAAAGCCGCAATCCAAACTGTATAAAGCGATGAAAAGAACACACCCATCAAAGCAAAGATGATTCCGATCTGCGAAGTAGTCTTGATATTGGCATCATCCGAAGGTCTCGAATCGTAATAGGATACCATAGCAACACCAAAACACGCAACGGCAAGGGTTGAAGCTGCCATACCGGATACAGAAATTTTATAAAAGACATAGTCGAGAATCGCCACACAGGGCGTTACCAAGACACGGGCGACTTGATAAAATGTGACGGTTGAGAATGCAAGGGACAGGTTAGGGAAAATGATATTGAGCGTCATGACGATGCTGAGTGGAAGCATTTGTTTGAGAGAAACATGCTTGGGCATAAAAAGGGCAAAATATTGCCTGGAGATGACCCAGAGAACGAGCCAGGTAGTTGAAAAATGGAATGCTGCAAAACTCAGCTGGATGAACTTGAGATTGTCATCATCAAAAATAGCTTTATTAGTGAATACCTGTACCTATGTCAATGTCTCGCGGGTTTCTGGACGGAATGAATGGTAGCTCACAATGAGAACAGTTGCAGCAATATTAATAGCTATCCAAAACGATGCTTTCTTCAGGTTTTGGTCTGACTCAGTCACCTGGTGGTTCTTCCCGTCTTGCTCGTGGTGTTCTGACAAGAACGGATTGTTCTCTTCGTCGCTATAGGGTGAGCTTCGATTATAATGACTTAAACTTTGGAGCTCGAATTTGGAATGTAGGGTGGGATCATCTTCCGAGGGAACATTAGAGGACATTTTGTCCACTAAAGAAAGAAATGCACTTGGCCAAGTTTGAATTTGTTCCTGTTGAAGAAAAAAGGGTGGAAGAATTCAAGGCAATGAGTCAGCACCTAACGTTGGCGACTAGTGCCCCCCTGGCGCTACTGCTGATTTAGGGGTTGGGCTGCTGTTAACTCGTACTTTGCCCACTGTAGTTAACACTTGTTGCTATTTTGAACTTGCATTCGCACATCTATTTACTCAATTCCCGCAGCCTTCATACGCTCGAAACACAATCTATACGCTTTATATACGTCTGGTAGAGCATGTCCATACTCTCTGGCTTTTGTCTCAAGTTTGCTCGTGTCAAGCAAACAATTACTTCTTCCAGCTTTTATAACATGAGACTGCTCTTCGAGTGAGAAGTTGTGCCATGTTAAACTCGGCCGAACTATTTCTCGGAATAGCTTCAATACTTGATTGTGAGAAACAGATCCGGGGTTGGTAAAGTTGAATACTCCAGTGTCTCCGTATTCTGCCAGTGTGATAGAAAGAGGGAGTAGGTCGTGGAGAATAGTGTTACTGTTTGGTATGTTGACAACATGGTCGTAATTTAAGATCTTGGTGACAAAGTTTCGCGGATGTAGATCGTCGCTGACAGGCATGCGCAAACGGAGAATCAGAACATTGTCGTAAGAAGACAAGATCTTGTATTCTACATGTCAGATCGTGGTTGTGTTAGGACGGGTGCGTGACCTCACTTACCGGTTCAACATGGCCCTTTGTCATGGAGTAAAAGCTCCCTATAAAATTCGGTGCGTCTTGTTCCGTGAATCCCGGGCCGCCGATGGGATGCTTCTCGTCATACTGATAAATACAGCCTGTTGCAAAGACGGTACAATGAATGCCAAGTTGGTAGCACTGATCAGCTAAAGTCAGTGTGCCGATAACGTTGGACCGGACTGTCTGTGCTTTGTTATCTTCGCACCAGTCAACATTGGGTCGACCTGTGCAGCCAGCAGCGTTTAGGACATGTGTTGGTCGAATTCTTTTTAGTTCTTCCGCCACTTGAGACATGTTTTCCATTCGGACTTTAGTCGTGTGCACATCTTTGCCTTGTTGCTCAAGAAGGGCTTTGAGGTGACCGGCCACCCAGCCTGTTTCGCCCCAAATAAGAAAGCGATGTGGCATAGTTGGGAGTGCGTGTTTGTTGAGGTCGTGTAGGTAGGTAGGTGGGTGATTGCTTGAAGGAAACGGGACAAAATCAAGTCGCTCATAAAAAGATTTGATGTATCTGGTCTAGCTGAATTAGCGTTCAGTTCCATGTCCAAGTCGCGACGGGACGCTATTTTATAGGGAGGTACGCTAAAGACCCCTGAATGGCCCGCTATCTCAATCTTCGCTAGGCGGGCACCCATGGATGCAAAGAGGTGTCGCGTCTAGGTCGTGGTTTAAAATGGTAGGTTGACAAGTTGATTGCTTTTACTTGGTATCAACCTATTTTATCTAAGCTTTCCAGTCCCTGCCAAATCAATCTCGGGACACCACTCCCTTATTTTAGGTATAGCCTTCTTGTCCCTTCTCAGCTGCCTATGTACCCTGTGATACCCGATCGGGTCCCCTGGTACCTCGAAGTGCCAAGGTAATTGTTTAGAAAAGGTCAACGCCTCCTGGACCGACGGGAGATGAGCTCCTCTTTCGCGCATCAACACGCTCATCCAGTAATCCTCACCATGGCCTTGATACTCTGCGTCTTTTGTATTCCAATCTGTCCACCAGTCTCTGCTCTTGACGATGTCGAGCGTCATCTGTCTGTTGCGAAGGGACAGACCGCCATTGAAAACTTGTCGCGTGTCGTTCAGAGGAGCGCCAATGAGATCCCATTCAAGGTAGTCATCGATTGACTTTAGTGCATTTGCGCAGAGGATTGCATCGGCTTGAAAGACAAGAACATGCTTGGCCGGTGCAAGCTGTTCCCATATCCAAGGATTTGAAAGATAAGAATTGACACCTTTCCGTGAAGTGAGGTTGAACTCAGATGATATAATTCTTGTCTCAATAGATCCATCTGCTACTGCTTGTCGCCATGCTGCAGAAGTGGAGGCTGAATTTGGTGAGAAGTGTTTGTCAAACGTAGCTTGAGAAGTAAAGAAAACAATCGGCCACGAAGGGCCAAGGACCGCGCGATAATGAAGGATGAGGGGAATCAATCGTGGGGTAAAAAGGGTATCGGTGATGGAGGCGACCTTGTCTTTAATCAGGATGCTGGAAGACTCAGAAGATGTAAGTCGTGACTTGACTGAATTGAACAGTGACTCTCGATAACTCAGGGCGAGAACCCACGTCAACGCCAGCGATATAATCGCATAAAAAGCGCGCCGAGTCAAGAGAGCCTTCATCATTGAATGATTTGGTGATATTTGTTGGAGTTTCTTTCCCCAGTCAATCCTTCAAGTTAACTTGCCTGGTTATTCTAAGCGCCTTTAAGGGGTAAGCTACACGCCACTTTTCCTTAGCTCAGGGGACGGATTGCGTGGAAATCTCGTCTCCACTTACAAACGACGAGTAGCTTAGTTAGAACAAAGCAAAGCGTAGAAAGATAACCGCAATCAATATTTCCAACGCTAGCCATCTGGGGAATGGTTCAGGGGCGAGATGGAGTCGATCAAGCCAGTCCGGTATCTTTTACCATATGGTTTTTGCTCGAAGCGAAAAGTTGAGATCTCTCCGTATGTCCAGGCTTTCACAGCCTTTTGCACTTTCGTATTCGATAATTGAAACACTGCAATTCCAATGCAACTTGTATCCAGTATAGTTAGACGGCGCACAACACTTATCGTGGCCGTTTTTATACTCTGCCTCATATGGCTGTTTTCTAGTAATTCACGTCACCAATTCATTGTGAGTCTCAATGTCTTTTTAGCACATATCCATTGTTCAATATGTTGACGTTTCCCAGACCAAATCATCCCATCATGGAGCGCCAAAAACGTCTCATCTCCACTACCTCATCCCCTCAAGTGTAGTCAGCGATGCTGTCTGTGCCGGCATCGTCTCGGCCCTCGTCAACCAGTATCCAATCCCGACATTAATCGGCTACAAGGGCGAGAATGAGTTTGACTCAGCAGACCATCTCGCTAAGCTTCGTGTCATGAACCGTTACTTTGACAATCTCAGCGCCCAAGATGATGACCTTGTCATTATTGTTGATAGCTTCGACGTCCTAGCACAATTACCTGCAGAGGTCATGATTGAGCGTTACTTTGACATTTCGAAAAAGTCTGAACAACGACTTGCTGATCAAAGAGGTCTTACCCTTGACCAGTTGCATGAGCTTGGGATCCGCCAAACCATTCTCTATGGTGCTGGGAAGATGTGCTTTGTCGGGTCACCAAACGAGCCCATGTGTCCATTGATGCCAACGTCAAACTCTCCCCGTTACAAGTTTAGTGCCAAGACTGGTGACGAGGATGCAAGGTTTCTTGACTCTCGGTATCTCAACTCAGGTACCATCATCGGACCTGTCGGCGACGTGAGAAACTTTGTCAGAGCTGTACTTGATCTCGTCATTGCAGATGACGAAAAGGTTGATCCCCAAGACACAGACAAGGTCAGGATTCATCACATGGACCAATGGTTCACGGCTCAACTCTATGTCCGCCAAGAATACCATCGCGCTCTTGATATGAATAACGGAGAGTATCCCATGGATTTGAGTAACCTGACCTCATTACCAAGACCGAGAGAAGGGCCAGAAGACGTTACTGAGTATCATGTCTTTGTAGACTTTGATTCAGTATTTACTCAGACTCAGTGTCGGAATGAACTTGAGATTCAGTTCCTCAAATACAAGAACCACGATCTCACCGCCTCTATCGATAGAGACTTTCTACAACAAGGTTCTTCTTTTCGACCATACACCATTCAGATGCCCTCGAATCTTTACCAAGCTTTTGGTAGAGTCTGGGAGAGGTTATCTGCTGTCTCTGCTTTGAAAATTACATCATCACAGAGACAGTGGATTCAACAAACTTATCTGGCGACTAATATCGGTTCGGAAAGCATTTACGCATTCTACCATAATACGTGCGATAAACGATTCTTTATTGAACGCTATAGGCACTTTTGGTTCTATCGATACATAACCACACTGCTTGAGCAAGCCAGGGCGCATATACAAGAAGAGAAGCCTATTATTCCAGGAGTTGCAGATGGACGTATGTGGATGGCTGCCAAGGCTTATCCGGTGGATGATTTATCCAAAGTGGGTAAGAATAGATTTGGAGGAGTGTATACCGACTTGGAAACAGAACCTTTTATCGATCTTAGTGAACTGTGTAAAGATAACCTAACTGCTATTCTTAATTTAGTAGATGAGTAGGATATGTTAGAGCTATAGAGGAAATGACATCCTACTACAATGTTAAATAAGTACGCTAGCCAACCTTTAGCTGGCGATTACCCTGCTTGGAGCCTAAAGCCTGATTGGGCCGAATCTTCTTAGTAGTAAATCAAGAGGAGCTTCATATGACGGCGACGTATCATGAGGGTACACGTAACATTACTGTAGGATGCGTTCTCACAGTAGGGGAGCGTCGGACATACCATTGCGTCAGGAACACACATCCCTTGCTATCAGAGTACTCGAGTGTTCGTAGAGGGTGGTCATGCTTCTTTCAAGGCGTTCCAGTCGTTATGACACTGACAGGCAGATGCATAATGCAAGGCCCTTACAGACAGAGCACAACTTTATATTCACTTCATATTCTCGATACATAAACTGTTTGTAAACAGGTTACCTTGATCTTTAAGTGTTAAATCTTGTAAGGCTGGGGCATGTACGCGTGAAGCATCCCATCTAGCATGTCGGTTTCCCGTTCTTATTATCCACATACTTGTGCGCACTAGCGAGTTCTACTGCGCAGTATTAGCATTAAAAGGTATCTTTGCTTGTTTGAAATATACAAAAAGGCAGCTACATCGCTTTATTCCTATGTAGTGTAGGCGTAGTAGCTAACATTAGGCGCTAAATACAACTAACCTACTGGCTTACTATCTACTCTTATGTTAAACAATAAGCTCCCAGAAGTCTTCTTTAACTTAAACAAAGGGGAAAGAAGAAACACTAAGTTACTTACGTCAGGGGTAGAAGAGAGACTTTAAGTTAATTTTAGACCTTAGCAGCTAGTGCAACTGGAATTATTAACTTGTTCGCAGATAGCTTGGCCTTAAGGGACATGATTAAGCCCTATTCTAAGTGTTTGTCCGGAAGGCAGAGGGTTATCCGGTAGGGCCAATAGCGACTGCTCAGTCCAACAGTCGGAATCGTTATCTTCTAAGTCAGCAACAGCCGCTTCCGGTGAACCATCCGACTCCTCATCCATGTCGCTAAAATCATCGAGGATTCCGGCGTCTCCCGACATAGCAACCGAATTGATGATAGCCCACTGGTTACCAAAGACCTCTTCGCACTTATTTCAGGTGTACCCTGCCCTATATTAAAAAAGGGTTTCGATAAGTTTCAACGGAGCTCGGTGCAATAAATGCCGAGCGGGGAAACATGCACCGACTGATCCAGCAGGTAGGGTCACTTTACCCCAGCTTTACAAGGTTCTCCGCTAGGTCCGGCTTAACTGATCAAGGGACTATAGAGGTTGATGTAACATTATCGAAAACCGACCGGGGGAACCGCATGTATGACCAAGTTTGCGATTTCTTACGTCCTCCTCCAGACTGTTTCTCTACGTATCTGTCATAGTTTTACCTAACACGGTTAATATGAAAGACCAATGGGGGGACATCCCAAACCTGTACCAAATTCCAGGCTAACATGTTTGCGCTCTTGAGCAGTTTCGGTCTTTCCGGCTTTACTTGATGGAACTGCAGTAACGAAGTCTAAACGATCTTGAACGAGGTTAAACGAATCGCAAGTAAACCACCTGATGCGATTCGATTTCGACATCAAGCGTGGTGTTGAATTAAAAGGCCCGATTAGATTGATGTCATTCCAGTGTGCATACTATTGCTTGCGGGGAAGAGTACTTCTGAATACCTCTGGCTGCGAAAGTCATATCCAGAACGTTGATGGCCCCAGGGAAGGACTTAAAGTCGTCATGTCCGTCCCTCTTGTGCCTCTCCAAATTGACAACATCAAGCATCAGTCCCATCATAATGGTTCTCTCCAAGACCATCCTTATTAGTTTCGCGGCTCTCCAGTGGAGTACTAGTGTCGTTGCCCAATGTGTCTTCGACGATGACATTTCTTTCTATGGTCAAAGTCCTGCAGTGTATCCGTCACGTGAGAATCCCCCTACTATCATTATTATACTCACCTAATGACAGTAACGACATACAGCTCTGATGACAGGAGCTGGACTTTGGGAAGCGTCGTATGGCAAAGCCCGGGCCTTAGTGAACCGCATGACTTTAGAAGAGAAGGTAAGAATATAGGTTCGGTTTTAGGAGTACAAGGGCTCTAATCCGCAATCAATAGGTCAGTCTTACATCTGGTGTCCAAGGTGATACTGGGTGTAGTGGTACTATTCCCGCCATACATCGGCTTGGGTTCCCAGGTCTCTGCCTCAGCGATGCGGGCAATGGTCTTCGGAACACCGATTTCGTCAGTGCTTGGCCTCCTGGTTTGCATGTAGGAGCCTCGTAAGTATATCCTAACTTAACCTGTATGAACACTGCTAAATCGGGACTTAGATGGAATAAAGATCTTACGCGGTTGAGAGGATCTGGTATCGCTAGTGAGTTCAAAGCCAAAGGTGTCAACATACTTCTAGGTCCCGTTGCTGGCCCTCTTGGCCGGGTCGTTCTTGGGGGGAGAAACTGGGAAGGTTTCACAGTTGACCCTTATCTCTCTGGAGTGCTTATCTCAGAGACGGTTACGGCTGTTCAGAAGCTTGGCGTGATGGCCAGCACAAAGGTAGGCAACATGAGAGCATCCCCTTCATCACCAAGATGAGTATTGACAGTTTTGAAGCACTATATCGGTAACGAACAAGAAGCCAACCGTAATCCGAATGAGACCGTAGAGTCTGTTTCTTCTAACATTGACGACCGAACCATGCACGAGCTATACCTGTGGCCCTTCCAAGACGCCGTTCGTGCAGGGACTAGCAATGTTATGTGCTCATACCAGAGAGTAAACAACTCTTATGGGTGCGCAAATAGTAAAACCCAGAATGGGCTCCTCAAAGGGGAACTTGGCTTCCAGGTGAGTGAAATGTCTTTCTCTATGGTTGCCATCTTTTATCCCCTGACATATATGTTAGGGTTTCATTGTATCCGACTGGGAAGCTCAGCACGCAGGTGTTGCTACTGCACTTGCTGGGTTGGATATGGTCATGCCAAATGGTGATAAATTCTGGGGGGGAATCTTACTGCTGCAGTGCGTAATGGCTCCGTGCCCGAGCATCGCATTACGGATATGGCTACCAGGATCATAGCATCGTGGTACCAGCTAGGCCAAGATATGGAGTTCAAGAACCCAGGATTCGGCATGCCGGCCGATATCTCTAAGCCGCATCGAGTCGTTGATGCCAGAAATGCCTCGCACAGATCGATTCTCTATCAAGGCGCCGTTGAGGGCCATGTATTGGTTAAGAACGTTAACCATTCCCTTCCGCTCAAAGCACCTAAGATGCTGACCGTCTATGGATATTCTGCAAAGACTCCCGACCAAAATGGCTATACCCCTTACCAGATCGCCCCAGGATATGCATTTTCACCATGGACTTTCGGTCTAAGTTCTATCGGCGACCCGCTCAACGGCATTCTAACTCTGTTCGGCATGTCTTCAAACCTTCCTGATATTGCTGCAAACGGCACCATCGTGTCGGGTGGTGGCTCCGGAGCTACATCACAGACGCTCGTCATTTCCCCCTTTGATGCACTTGTACAGAAAGTCTACGAAGATAACACTCAACTTTTCTGGGACTTCAGCAGATATCCAATGGCCCCGAACCCAGAGACTGATGCATGTCTCGTTTTTGGTAATGTTTGGGCCGCCGAGGGCTCTGACCATCCGAACCTTAGAGATGAATATACAGACGGCTTGATCAAGAATGTCGCAGATCAATGTTCCAATACTATTGTCGTCATTCATAACGCCGGAACGCGCTTGGTAGATCAGTGGGTTAATCACCCTAACGTAACAGCTCTCATCTTTGGGCACCTACCTGGCCAGGACTCCGGGAAGGCACTGGTTGATATACTTTATGGCAAGGTTAATCCTTCAGGCAAGCTGCCATATACCGTCGCCAAGAACGAGACCGATTACGGCCATCTACTCAACCCAGACGCTCCCAAGGGCTCATACCTCCAATTTCCCCAGAGCAACTTTACTGAAGGGGTTTATGTCGACTACAGACATTTCGACAAGCTCAATATTGAGCCTCGCTATGAGTTCGGCTTTGGACTCAGTTACACCACCTACAAGTACAGCAACCTGCAGATCCAAAAGCCTCATGGTGCAAATACATCAGCTTACCCTACTGGCCCTGTTATCGAGGATGGACAGGCTGATCTCTGGGATACCTTATTTAAGGTCACGGCCGATGTCACTAACGTGGGACAAAAGGATGGAGCTGAAGTTGCTCAGCTTTACGTCGGTATACCAGATGCTCCATTAAGGCAGTTGCGTGGATTTGCAAAGCCCTTCATCAAAGCAGGCGAGACAATCCCAGTGCATTTTGAGCTAAACAGAAGAGATTTGAGTGTTTGGGATACCGTTCGACAAAGGTGGCATTTACAGAGAGGTGAATACATAATTTCCGTTGGCGCAAGTAGCCGTATCCTACCACTTGAAGCAAAGTTGACGTTTTAGATCGCAAGACACATAAGCGGATACAAAATACATATATTGATCGAGCAATGCTTGGAACCATAATCCTATTAGTGAAGGTGTAAACTCTTTTAGATTGAATACTTAGGTTAAAATTGAAGACATCTTATTCTGTACAGTTTAAAGCCTAATATATGTCTTTACTTCTTAACCCTTTTTAAAACTAATAACCTACCTATATACATTGCTTTACTTTGATATATTGTCTAAGCAGACAATTCAGACTCCTTATTTGTAATCCCCGCTTGCTTAATTTCCAGGTTCTTAGCGTCTTGTGCTGCAATAACATCTTCTCCAGTTATAGCAAATTCAACCATGCTTTTAGGGGCCGGGAAAAAGTGGTTAAATATATAGTAGAAAACGCCACCAGATAGAAAAGAGTAGACATAACCAATATAGAAGCTATAGACAGACTTTAGTCAGTATGCATTATTATGGCAATAGTAGGATGGAAAGTAGAACTTACAGGTGTTGACCTCCTAACGAGACATCAGTATGGCCACCTCCCGCTCGCACAATGTTATCTATGAAGCCAGGAAGAGGAGGGATGCAGCCAATGAAAAAGGCGGCCACTGCACGCCAGTTGGTTCCCCATTTTTGTGAGTAGCGGTAGATGCCGTGAAAGTCGTACATGTCCGGGACCGAGACTTTGCCGCGGCGGAGAATGTAGTAGCTAGGGAAGGATAGTGTCAATATACTTATACAGCGTTTTAATAAGTAAAGGTCATGGTAAACGTACTCTGTCATGAGGATAGAGGTCATAGGACCCAGGAAGATAGTATAGCCGTTAAGGAAGGCAATAAACTTTTGAGCCGATGCTAAGATTTTCCACTATATCATAAGGTCAGTTATTCAGTAACTATTAATCCTTATTTGACAATAGGACATTATAGCAACAAAGGTACAAGTAGGGTTACTTACCGGAACAAAAGCCCAGCTGCCAATTATGGCAGCGAGAATCTGACCACGTCGGATGTTGATATAGCGGGGGGCAAAGGCCATCAAATCATTCGCGGCACTAATTGAGTTGGCGGATATGTTGATACCAAGCGTCACAATGATCAGACCGATAGCGCCGAAGGCAGCTGCAGCACGACCACCGTGGGAACCAGATTTCATCCACAAATTAATGATATCAATGGGGTTCCAGAGAACCTCGCCATACGCTGATTGGGAAGCAGCTGCGGTGAAAATGCCAAGCAGGCCGACAATGGCTGTTGAGACTAATTAGCAATTTGAGTAGGGTGTATAAAAAGGAGAAACGAACTGAAGATAAAGGGGATGACGATGGCTTGCACGTTCTGAGCGCTGGGCTTGTTGGCATATCTTGAAAAGTCTGCGATGTTCAGACCGAGCGTGGAGTAGTTACCCAAGACTCCGTTGAGATCTAGATTGTTTAGCTTAAAGGATGCAAGATAGCATCGGACTTGTCTCGCTCACTATTAAAGAAGGCCCATGCTAAGGTGGCACCGTGAATGGTAGTTCCCTTGGCAATCACAGTGCTGTTGCTGATCGTTCCACCGGCCTTATGCAATGTGTCACCAAAGACAGCGAGGAAGATGATCGGTGCGATGATACTCTTGAAAGCGAAAAAGTATTGAATCTGCAATGGTCAGCGTAATTTCTACCTCATGAAGGGTGTATAGCGTAGTACCTTGGTGTACGGGATACATAAGAAGGGAAGCTGAAGGAGGAAGTACAGCACGAATCCACACATCCCTGCAGTGGTGATGCCCTCGGATTCTGGAATGTGATTCGGGATGTTGGCAAAGCTCGGCCAGATTGCGGTCAATAGAACGGTCATGCATTGCCCTCCAGTCGTGGTTTGCACACTACAAGACATGTTTTAGTCGCTAACCTTATAGAATCAAGAGTACACAGTGCACTTACCCGAGCCAGACAATGGCAAGGACACAGCGGGACAGCACAACAAAGTAGCTGAAGTAGTATCCAAAGGGCATGCGAGCGAGAACCGGGAAAGGGGTGTGCAGCTGCGAACAAGTCAGTCGATGAGCAGCCACAATCGCGAGGTGAGAAACTTGCAATAGCTCCGATTCTTCCATTAGCGGTAATAACAAGGCCCATGAGAAAGTTACCAAGAACACAGGCTCCAATTGCCATTCGCCAACTTAGTCCGACAGCAATCATTGATGAAGCTACGACACGAAACATTAACAATTCGCGCTCTTCCTGTAACCATAAATGATGTAGCAAGCTTACCAACTTCCCAGTTCGACACAGCCCACGCATCTGCCATCCAATATGCCACAAAGGCGCCCCAATTCCATGTTCGCTTCGAAGGTGGGATCGGGTCGAAATCGGCATTGGACGTGTTCTTCGTCGTTGCAAAAGAGCTCTCTTCCTGGTGAACTTCGAGGCTGAAGTTGAATCCGAACCGTCGCCTTACCGGGCCGACATGTCCCGCTTCCGAGTCAGAAGTGACCCCGAAGCCATTCTTAGTGTCCGAGCCGTTTGACTGCATCTTGGTTCAAGGCAGGGAAAGCGCAGCGCCAAGTAAATTAATAGAGGCACACTAGAAGTCGAGCTGTTTTAAACGATTGCCAAGCGTTTTGATGAAAAATAAATGGGGGAAGTCTGGGAGTTAAGATCCAAGAAATCACGCTTTAAAGCTTATCTCACTAATCGATAAATTACAAGCTGAATTGATAAGCCAGAAGGGATCCAGCTTAGCTTTATCGCCACTCAACTCTATTCCGTGCCTTCTATGACAACCTAGCCAGTAAGATCCATAAACGTTATCTTCCAGTAATACGCTGAATTGCGACTAACCACCAAAATGTTACTTCTTCTTATCATGGCGGAAAACCAAGCCTCAGCTCACATAGATTAAAGCGAATCCATATCGCATGCCTGCCAGCCCGATTCAGCTACACTGTCTGCAAACAACGCTAAAAAGTCGTTATTCAAGACCTGAACCCCATAACCCCACGACCTCCGATCAGGCGAGAGGTAGCCTTTTGGGGGAAGGTAGGATTGGCTCGCTTATCAAACGACCCGCTGTGTTCCCTTTTTATATAATGCGATCAGCACCCCGCAGTTTGTGCCTGATTTCACGCTTCGATTTATTAGCATCTCGTCTGTTCAAGAAGCACGATCTTGTTCTTACCGCCGCTGCAAAGTACCTAAGGCTATCCGGAGCCTGAACGCATTCCATGAATACTCATGTGATTTAGGTTATTTTCCATCTCGTTGGCGCAAGAGATAATATAAGTAAAGCTCGATGTGCTCTCGTGCTGACCTACTATGTGACAAGAATTGATGACCGGGCGAGCACTTACTGGCTTGCTACCGCAATTCAATTCGTTGGAGCAGCGGAAGTAGACAAATACAACACCTCATTTCAACCATGGGGGAAAAGTCATTCTTAAGCGGCTTTGGTGGTGCCATATCATCCGTGGCAGGACTATAGCACCCGGTCTTTAGCAGCCGATTCAGATAAGACCTACCGACCTTGACTTTGGGCTACAGGGTCTTGTGGAAGAAGATATCAGCGACGAGATTGGCTGGACAGAAGTATATAACACATCTACCAAGAAGGTCCTATCGCAGCTTGATGTCTCTCAGCGAACTTGCCGTCATACTGGATGACATACTGGTTCTATGCTATTTTGCACAGACAAAGGCGGTGACCAATTCCGACAGCCACTGCAAGGACTTTCAAGTCTTGAAAGACTAAGCAAGTTCATTGGACACCTGGTGCGAGATATCAATAAAGAAGTTCCAGCTTGCAGACTCCTTATTACATGGTGCACATTGAAGACTTGAGCAGCGGTGACGATAGTATGGGCGGTCCAATCAGATAAAGTTTGTAAAGCTATTTACACTCTTCACAAGGGCATTATAAGTATAGCCGATCCATTTAAGCTAGATGTGCAAGAACCTAAGATTGGCCGATATCAGCACATGTTAGCCACTCTATCAGTCTTGTATTAAGCCTCTCTATATATAAACTATTAAGAGTACAGAGAAAAAGAAGGAGAGTTCCCACAGGTTATAAGAGGATCTGTCGCGGGCCCGTGAACAATAAGTAACGTTCTGGATCTTTGCTTCATCCTTATCCCAGCTCACATCACCCCCGCTCTTAAATGCCATCTCGTGACTATACTCACGATCCACCTTGCCATAAAAGTGAACTATAAATTCGCCCACATAAAGAGCTTCATCCGCACTTATATGGTTATGTCCCGCTGTGTACGACGGCCTCAGAGAATCCTGACCGAAGGATCCAGCAAATGCCTTGAAGGGACCTCTCCATTCGAATTCTGCTGAGTTCGGATCGAAGCTGCCGGAGAGCACAGTGTTGTTCCCAGGTTCTGCTAACAGGAGGCTCCTTCCGCTAGAGTTGGTTATGGGGGCTGTGAACTGGCTGCTGTCCTTAGCTCTGTAAACTCCAAGTCCATCATATACGCATTCGAATTCGTATCTCTCGTCCGTGCTGGTCACGTCCTGTACCCTGCAGGTTGGATTGTCACGGCTCACAGTATCGGACGGATTAAGCCCGTACAAGACTTCATTATACTGAAAGTCTGAGACAGTTTCCATAGCAAGGTTAACAGGCGGCGGAAGAAATGTATCGTCGCGATGTGCAAGGAGTTCGGACTGGTTGACGCCCTTGGGCCATCCATATAGAAGGCCAATAAAGGGATTTTTTGGGCGTGGTACGTATGGTCTGCTATTCCCTGCAGCGGAATGCATAGGATCCAGTATAGATAATACGCCAGTCAGCTCCCAGTTGACCGTACTTTCTGACTCCTTGCAAGTGCCATTACAACGATCGAGCTCGATTGAAATTTCCTATTCTTGGGTGTTAGGTAACAGCCATTTTTCGTATTTGGTTACAGGGACTTCTCTCCACTTACTATTGTTCCATTGTAGTATGTGCCGACCCATCGATGCAGCCAGACTGGACTGGTGTGACCAATTTCCATCCGACATACATCATTGCGTGCTTTTTCCTCGGGGCTAGGACCACTGTCGCCGTCACTGCTTGATCCACCGTTACTACTGTCGCCGTCATTACTTGATCCACCGTCAGAGTCACCACTGCCTCCTCCACCTCGACGAGCCTGCACGCAAAGTGCATTAGCAAGTAGCGTAATCGTGATGATTAAGAGCTGAAAACGAAGCATGTTATAATATGCCATTTTGATGATAGTTTAAAAGCAACAAGCCGAAAGGTCAGATAAATAAAGAGACAACCAAAACGTGCCAGCGATGCGCAAGGTAAGCAGATTCTTTTAATGGACGAAATTTACGCCGGTTGCGCTTATTATTAAATGCTCGCGGAAGCGGTCTCTTTTCCCGTTCAATGCAAATCTTTACCCCCGTCACTCCAGCCGCACCAAGCTTTCAACCAATAGCTAGCCACCGGTATGAGTCCCCTTGTTTAAACGTCAGCCTTAATTTAAGCTGGTTCATAACTAGGGCAATTGAGGGATTTAGGCCTAATGCGTGGCCATGCATTCGCGCGTCCCAGAATCATGTCGTCCTGCCTTGCTGGCGCATTTCTGCTGCTCTTGTGCACATTCTAGCCCCATGGAGTTGCTTCTAGAAGCGCTGACCCAGTTGCTGCCGACGTGCTCGCTGGTGACTTCTACTCAAACGTCAAATCCTCGGTCTGCATCTCTCCGGTCTCTAGGGCATCTATGATCTCTCCCTGCATCATACCATAAACATACGCGTCCCCGAGAATGGAAAAGTTCTCCGAAGTCTTGCGGATGACTAGCGGTACGCTGCACCCGAGGGCGATGCAGATCTGATCACCCTTGCGAGCATACGGGGGGCCGAGCCCCATGTAGCCGTCGTTAGTTAGAAAGAACGAACATCTCGAGGAAGTAGCCCGCAGCGCGACGAGAAAAATATGGAGGTTCCACTGAGCTGATCCGTAGCCGTAGTGAGTGGAGGGTAGTTTCAGCCTGTTTGCTGACCCTTCTGGACCGCAGAACTGATCCAGTAATTGCTGTCGTAACTCGGCGTCTGCTGTGACTGTTGAGTTCAGTAACCAGTAGACTATCTCATCGCTAAGCTCGTTATTCTGAATCATTTCACGCACGTCGGTCCAGGTCGATGTATCACACTGAAGGGGGATCTCTGGCCCGCCGACTTTGTCTTTGTTAATGCTTAGCTTCGGCTGCACCTTTGCCAGTGCCAGCCACCGCATGAACGTCAAGAACCCTTCTGCTCTGCGGACCACTGTTTCATATTCCCGACAATAGTCTTCTTTGGCTTCATCGTTGTTACAGACAGGGGTCGTCCGTGGAAGATGGTATGTAATAAGGGTTCGGAAGAATACCTGGCGCCAAGGCATCCCAAGAAGGCCAGGGATCTTCGCTGCTGCTGCCAGATTCAGCCACTCCCAGATCCAATCGAAGGTCAAATGGTTATCCCGGTCGTGCCATGTGTCAAATGAGATTGGGCTACAGATCTCGCTGATGCTGCCGCAGATGATCGATCGGAGGCTTAAAGTTGTCGGATTTGGGAACAGGCAATCAGAAACTAGGCCTTTCGATGCTATGTAAGACCACTGGCGTGGCGGTGATGTCCCGAAGTGCATCTCGGCCTCCCACTGTTCGTTCTTTGCGTATTTAGGAACCCATGAGGGTCTTTGCTTGCTGGGCTCCGGAGTATAACCTATGCCGGCCACAGAAATGATGTCGACCAATTTCCATCGTTGCAAGAGCCCAGTTGTGAAAGCGAGCCGCGTCTCTTCGAAGCTGAGACTGTAGTTGGGTTTCATAGGGAGGCGGTCTTCACCGATGAGCCCAAAAAGCCCATAAATACGGTCCCTGGGATCGAAACAACTTGAACTCAGGGTGCTCTGGAGTAGTCGAAAGAGGTCCGGCCGGTAAGGCTGACCTTTCCTCTGGTAGAAATTCTTTTCCCGACTGAGCCCGTTGATTGTAGAAACAGCGGCAGGCGCCTTCAAACCAAGGGCAATTGGAGTCTTTTTATACTCGAGTGAATTGTTCGAGTCAAGATGCGGCAAGTCGTTCCAGAAGCTGAGGGCGTTGTACAGGCAGGTATAATCAGCCGAGCTCCCACCACACATCATCATACCCGCCCGGGCTAGCACGGCTTCTTGGATAATCCAGACCCTTCCCCAGTAGTCTCGGTTGAGTAATGCATATGCGGCTTTGAGATCTTGTTCGTTAAGGGGATCTTCGACGAATTTCATCGCTGTACCCAAAGGGTCACTAAGCAGCTCCCGCTCCGAACTTGCCCTAGCTTTGTTTATACCTTCACCCCATCGTCTCAGGAAAGAAATGCCCAAATCGCTATCTTCGCTTTCCTCGCCGAGCCATATGAATACTCCACGAACTTGGGAATATATTCTGCCCATTAGCGGGATTTGGGAGCTTTTTTCCTCGTCAGAAAGTTGGTCGATACATATAGCATCGACCCATAGGCGTCGTGACATTCCTTTCAACGAGAACCTCTTCAGTGCGGCGTGAAGATTGACGGTAACTTCAAATGAAACGCCATCCAGCTGGATCATGATGGTATTGGTACGTTCGCCCCACGCATAGGACAATGCAAAATACTCCGTATCTGACGATAGTTCGATGGTCTCGATCTGGCAACGGATGTCGGTCGAAGCATCGGACCATTTCTCGATCGTTATGAGCCGGATTTCCTGGTGATCAGCTCGGAGGGGTTGATAGACGAAATTGCATTGAGATCCGGCTGCCATAGTTATAGGAGAGTCTCTTGAGACAGGTTAGTGTGTAAAACCCTTGGTGATGAGCGGTTCTTATCTTCGTGCCATTCCCAAGTGATGGGTGAGGGGTAAGCTGAGGCGCGCCCAGCTGATCAGATGAGGTTTTAGAGGATATTTACACTTTCCACAAGCGCATCATGACTCCTTTGCCCACACATGACCTTTTTCTTTTTGCTCTGCCCTATACAGAAGGTATGGGCACGGCATGAAATACCTTCCTTGCTTCGATCCGGTTATTTTTTTCTTCCTTCCACCCACATCAACATCATAACCACCTGTGACAATCACACTTCACGATGCCTCTCAATCCTTTGCTTGTGGCTGGCGCCCAGCTGTAACGGCCTAAGCCTGGATAGGACTTAGCTAAAAGCCATATTGCTCCACCCTATAACGCGCGGGCCCTTTTCTTTAAATGAATCAAGAGTCCCTTCTCTTCAATGCACTCGTGCCAGCCCAGGACCAGGATATGCGCCCTCGGTAGAAGTTATGGGTTTTGCTCGGTTGGGTACTGGGGGAAAATGACCTTGTTAAGGATAAGGTTCATCATGAAAGATAACTGTCGAATGACAGTTCGTGTGCAACAGTGTAGTTTTATTGTGTACGCATTGCCGGGGGACTGTCCTCAGGTTATTTGCCCAAAGCTAGTGTCATGTACGGATCTCATGGTATCGAACCTAGATAGGTCTTGTCCTATCTTTAAAGTAGGAATTTCGACTACCTAGTAAGCCTGGTGGGTTGCATACTGTAGGCCCTGCGATTGATTTACAAACTGCACAGGTTTTTTAAAACGGCAGGTCAACAATACGTAGTAAAGCAATACCTCAGAACATGTGGGTATTCCACCTAGCAGCTATGGATAGTTTCTGTTTAAAAGCCTTACACTGAACCTCGGTATGGGACATTGTTGACAAAAGGTCCCACAAGAACCAATTGCCTACCGTTCTGGGTGACCGACTAACTACAACTCTCCACCAATGAGAATCCGAGGAGATGTTAAACGAAAAGAAAGTCAAACGAAGGAACCAATGAAAACACACGAAATGTCCACGGGCTAAATCAAACTACCCAAAATATAACTGGCACTCAACATATCAAGCTGCATCACGTCGGCACTCTTTCTTAATGGGGAATATCCAAGGTATCGAGCCGGCTATCCGGCACACGAACGATATTGGGGATAAGTAACTCGAGAGTATAAAATGTATGCATGAAGCCTTGATCTTTAGAAGGGAGACCGATATCTCGCTACCCAACTGGGCTTCTCAATCACTTGAATCTTTATTAGAGAAAGATGACCCATATGCAAAACGCCATGGCCAGCTTACTTTTCTTTGTGGCTGGCGCCCTAGCCAAAGCTAGCCTTCCACCTATCCCGTCGGACCTATCAACACCTGTACAACAGCGACTCGCTTTCAACGGGCCAAACAGTTGGTTTCGCTTTCGTATATGGCCTATTCATACGCTAAGTCCTCTCAGGTGTGACCATTGGCTGGAACACATATGCCAAACAAGACAAATCCTGCGTCAACTACGGTACTTCCAAAGACGCACTAAACCAGGAAGCATGCTCTGACGTATCCTTGACATATCCCACGTCTCGTACATGGGCCAACACCGTCACCCTTGACAATCTTTCCCCAGCGACAACTTACTACTACAAGATTGTTTCCAGCAAATCAGCCATCGATCAATTTCTCAGCCCTCGTGCAGCCGGTGATAAAACGCCATTTGCAATGAACGCCATCATCGATCTCGGAGTTTACGGTGATGACGGTTTCACCATCAAGGGCGATGCTTCCAAGCGTGACATTATCCCCAACGTTCAACCCTCTCTGAACCACACGACTATTGGCCGTCTTGCCACAACAGCTGATGATTATGAATTCATCATTCACCCTGGAGACTTGGCATACGCTGATGATTGGTTCCTCAAGCCGAAGAACTTACTTGAAGGCCAAAAAGCATACCAAGCAATCCTCGAGACATTCTATGATCAGCTGGCTCCCATAGCTGGACGAAAGCCTTACATGGTCAGCCCTGGGAATCATGAGGCCGCATGCCAAGAAGTTCCAATTCTTAACAAGCTTTGTCCCGAGGGCCAAAAGAACTTTACCGACTTCATGCACAGATTCGGTCAATCTATGCCTGTCGCTTTCACATCGACATCATCCAATGCCACAGCAAGAATTAGTGCCAACAAGGCCAAGGAACTCTCTAACCCTCCGTTCTGGTTTTCCTTCGAATACGGGATGACACATGTAGTCATGATTGATACTGAGACGGACTTCCCCAATGCACCTGATGCGCCAGGTGGCTCGGCGAACCTCAATAGTGGACCATTCGGCAGGCCTAATCAACAAATACAATTCCTCGAGGCTGATCTAGCATCAGTTGACCGCAAAGTCACACCTTGGGTTATTGTCGCAGGCCATCGCCCATGGTACACTACTGGCGATGAGGGCTGCAAGCCTTGCCAGCAAGCGTTCGAGGGATTTCTCTACAAGTACGGCGTTGATTTGGCCGTCTTTGGACACGTGCACAACTCGCAGCGCTTCTATCCCACGTTCAACGGTACCGCTGACCCTGCTGGAATGAAGGATCCAAAAGCTCCTATGTATATCGTGGCTGGAGGTGCAGGAAACATTGAGGGGCTAAGTGCGGTTGGGAAAAAGACTTCCATAAATGCATTTGCTTATGCGGATGACTTTAGCTATGCGACCATTCGTTTCCAGGATGCTAACAACCTTGAGGTGGATTTTATTCGGTCATCAACTGGTGCAGTGTTAGACCGATCTACCCTCTTCAAATCGCACAAGACACAGTTTGTCAGACAGGCTTAAGATAGAATTATCAATTATTCAGTCATTAGCAAATATATACATATAGTGTCCTTAGTGATAATTTAGGGCTACAGGCAGTTAATTATAATTAAACTTTTACCAAGACTATGTACTTCTTAGCATGTATGCAAATCTTCACCTGAATTCAAAGCACCAAGTTATATCTTTTACTATATCTTTACAATAGTTATGCACGTAGTACAGCGGTCACACACTATGATCTAGCACATATTAACACTTTTCTATTCAACGGTACTATAGAGCAAGTCATAGACCAGCTAGTTTTAAGACACCCGCTATCATCTATTACTTTAATAAACCTAGCAAGTCTTAGGTTTAACACACTTTCCAGTCTATCAAATAGCGTCAGTATTGTTTGTCGGCCTATAGGGTTAAACTCACCTTGTCATGAAGAACAAACCCCTCTTTACAGAAGCACCCAGCCACACACTGCTTTGTACAAGCCATCTCCTTAGGCGTAGTGCAGGTCTTTGGGCAGGCAGTGCCACATTCGTTATACTGTTTATTCTGAGATAATGTTTTAGAGCCGACAAGAAAACTCAAGGTCAGGTTATACTTACGGCCGGGCATTTCGGGGTGCCTGGGGCAGGAATAGCAAGAATGCCAGTAACAAGAAGAGCGAGAAGAGAAATAGAACACTTCATTGCGAAGATATGGTAGAAGTTCTGGCGGTGGATAGAATTGTGAGAGGAGGGATGAGATGGAGTATAGGGATAGAATATCAGAGAATGAATGTTCTTGAGGGAGGCCTTATATAATAAAAGATTCTTTCCCATTCACATGCGAGCCGGTAATCTCGTGTGTAATAATGACAAGATGGCTGACGTGGCTGGAGAGCATGAGCCAACCTCAATGGTCCCTTTCAACTCGATGCATAGCGCCATGTTCAAAATTTTCATTCAGCACGCGCCGTAACATGCGACTTTCAGGGATCCACTAATGCCAAGCAACCTCCCAGGGAAACCAAAGAGTAATTGCCTGTGAGAACAACATAATAAGGCCGTATGATCCCTTGCTTTGGACAGTTTAACCAGTCCAGGTAACGAATAATGCTTTATTATTGATAGTAGGTAAAGGAAACTCTCCTGATAAGGTATAATGTATTATATGAATTACAGAACGGTTCTTTAACGTGATTTTCAGGATTAAGAGCAGCATATGCCTGCCTGTACGCTTTAGGGATGTTGCTTCATATGGACGCAAACTTTAATTAAACTGTGCCACAAACAGGACCGTAGCCCGGATAAGCCGCTAGTGGCCGACGGACCGAGATTTCGATGCCGATCTTAAGCCATCCGGCTATAAGCGTTCCTGCATGTAAAAAGACTGGAAAGGGAATGTTTAAAGGCATGTGATACGATGTGAGTTTGTCTATCTCAAACACATACAAGGCAGAGTACAATAGTCTTTCCCAAATATACAGTCTAGAGTACTGATTTTCCTAACGATGTCGCTTAATAGGTGTGCAAGTATTCAAGGTATTTCGTCTCCAAGATTATTATACAGAATAACATTTTGAAATTAAAATTAGGCCTGGCAGTTCTCCAAGTCCGCTATTATCTTTACACAAAGTTCCCTCTCACTTGCCTTCGCTACCTCGTCATCACTACTATCAATCATTAGACAACTAAGTACAACATTTGCAAAGGTGTCTCCGCATTGCCATCTCAGGCGATCAATATACTCCCGACAAATCCATGTTCTTCGCTTATAATGATCCTCTTCAGGATTCTCATTCAAATTCGTGTAATAGGCTTCGTAGCTCTTCAAGTTCTCCCATAGCCCAATCTCAATTAGAAGAACACCAAGAGAGTATACATCATATGCGTGGCGATACAGACGCATTGGATCTGCGTGCTTCGCAGGATGCTGATAATAGTCAAGCGTGAAACCACCAATGTTTGTTTCTTTTGTCAACTCAACCGCGTCTACTTTCTCATGCATATTTCGACCATATATGCTGGCACTTCTAGAGGTTGTCCTCCCAGGTTGTGAGTGCGACTGAACAGGCCCGAAGTGCTTCCTCGACGTGTGGGTGTGAGAGTGTGGATAACGTTTGTCCTCATCCCTGGGGGCCTTTGGTTCCGACGATGAATCCTTTCGTATAATGATATCGTCCGGTCGTGAAAAGATATACCCCATAAGACTAGGCTTTGAGACATCGATTTCAGTTTTGATCTCGTATCCATCCTCATGGAGTGCATTGAGATCCTCGGGAAAGAACATTACTGACTCTGCGCGAATGTTCTTATGGAGCCATCCACTGGAATGGAGCAGACAAACAGCACGTACAAGCCTTCTAGCTAACTCAAAACGCGTACCGAGTGAGCATCGGATGCCGCGTATCTGCCGGATACTAAGAAGCGATTTCAGCGTGACAGGTGCGCGAAGCTTGAGATTCTCGGCAGGCCGTTCACGGCTCTGAACTCCAATTGTGCCAGGAAGCTTGTAGAGAATACTACAGTGTCCCTTGTGTTCGCCTTCTGTGTGGTCGATCATGCCGACGATATCCAAACCATAGACGCTTTTCATCATACTGGCACCTTGAAAGGTGCTGAAGAAATTTCCAATAAGAGTGCGGAGCCTGGGATCCGTTGGTCTCGCTCTCTCAATCGGTTCGTCGTCTTCTTCCTCATCGCTGCTGTTTTCTTCGTAGATTTGGCTGTCGTCAGCTTTGTTGAATCGGTGCGTCGTCATGCCATCTTGCGAAATGAACGCCAAGTAGCGCTCCCGTCTTCGACGACGCTTCAGCCGTTGTTTCTGGTCTGGGGTGAAGTCTAGAGGGGGTCCGCGGTAGTCACGCATTTCCACGTAAACAACTTGTCCTTCGAATAGGGCAAGACCCTTTCCTAAATACAACATCTCGGGTTTAATCTCGTCAACGCGGTGGAGAGTTCCGTTATCTGCTTCCTCTCTACCTCTGTTCTCATTCACCGATGCCTTCAACGTGGCCGTCGTAGCCAGCAATTCGTAGCCCCTCCGCACTAAAGATCCTTCATCAATTTTTGCATGTTGGGTTGCGAGTTTTGAAGTCCACTTTAGTCCAGCTGGTGACTCCTGCCTGGCCAAGCATTCCAAGGTGAGATAGATATTCATCGACTCAAATGCGTTTTCGGGACAAAGACGATAGAGGGACTCGCTGTGGGATCTCAACTCGGCGATAAGTTTCTTGAACTTTTCCTTGTCTTTTAAGGCCCATTTAAGCTTCGTAAGCACTGAGAGACGCTTTCTGACTTCACTGATGACTGGTTCTACATCCTTGACTGTAGCATCTGGGATGGTCAACTGAACATTCTGGGTCACCTGGGATCCACCCTGAATTGCCTGGACTGATTGGAGCTGGATGCCATAGCGCTTGGTAAGTTTGTCCTGGTTGGATAGCGTATCGGCAAGAGCAAAAAGACTTTTGAAGACGCCTTCGACCTTGAATCGATTGCTTGATAGGTACTGGTGAAGTTTGGTGTATTTTCGCCTGGGATGATCTTGTTCGCCGTTGTCTTCATTTTGAATCTGCCAATGGAAACCCCACGCTTTGAGGATTGACTGCTGAATCTGGAGTTCGCGTAAATGCGCTGAAGATTCTGTTTCGGCTCCACTGACAGTGGTATAGAAATCATAACAGTCTCTGCATGCTGTGTACAAGGCCGCGATGCCAACTATGAGGCCAGCAGCATCCATAGTTGATGGATGAAGAGATTATGTATACTGCTAGGAGTTTAGTAGCTGCATGCTGTATGGATAGATATATCTAAGGTTTCAGTAGGCACAAGTGACTTTTATGCATAAATTAAATAAAGGGAAACAGAGTAGGCATTAATAGCTAGAGACGAATTCTGCCTTGTAGGTAGAAGTGCACATGGACTGCGCCTCATAGGCACAATTTCAGATGAAGTCTGCTGCATAAGCTGAAAATTGTCTCTCTTCAGTGAGATACGTGGGGCGACATAATTCGTTGGAGGTTACATCGGTCATCACCCGAGAGCTCAAACTTTCTTGCAAATATGCAGTGGCTGATGACTGGCCAATTGTTGTGATGTGCGGGGTTGAAAATCGCTGATGGATTTACCTTGTAGAGAGCGCTACTACCTCAATTGAGGTTCATTGATTCGAGATAGTTTCTACCAGCCTCCTGCCCATGAAAGAATTGGTATTTCCTAAAGCTGATTCCTAACTCTCTTTCTCTGTACCCTATCCGATCCCTCCACCTCGTCGACGTCTTCCAACTCTCCTGCCTTTTTCATCATGCGATTATCATTCCAGTAGTAGAAGATCATACCAGCAATAAGCACAATACTACCGGCATAAAGACACAGGATCTTCAGAAAGCCTTTTGGGTAGTATGGCGCGTCGCTCTCCTGAAAGATGTTCTGCCCAGCGAGGCCTCCAACGTTGGAGCCTGTGACAGCCAGAGCAATACCAATACATCGGATCTGAGGATCGTGAGTGTTGATGCTGAACCACGCATCATTAAGCGCCTGGGCTATCGCAACACCGGAGTTGAGGAGCGTCAGGATCGCGTACTTCATCCATACGTCACCACTTCCGACGACAGCATATTGGACGCCGGCGAAGACGAGCGAATACACGCCGCATAATAGACAGACCGGGCCTCGTAGCAATGTCTTGTCGCTGACCCAAGATACAATAATTGACAAGATGCAAACTCCAAAGTTATGAACGGCTGACAAGAAACTGGCAGTAGATGGAGAAAAGCCGAGGTTCTTGATGATGGTAGGCGTGTAAAAGACCAAACCGCCTTTGGGAGTGATGTTGACTGCGTTGATGGCGAAATGACCCCACATAGGAAAGTTGGTCAGACAAATGCGCAGCGCAGTCATGGGGCTGATGCCAGAGAGCTTGATTGATTTGCGCGGGTCATCAAGAACGACGCGCTTGGCAAGGATGTCTCTCTCTTTGTCGGTAAAAACATCGAACTTTTTGATACCAGCCAATGGAAGCGTATCGGTCGTCGAGCGGGGCATGATGAAGATAAAGACAATACCAACGAATATGGTAAAGATACCATCGATGAGAAAGAGCCACTGCCATTTCTTCAAGCCGTGGTGTTCCGGGATTCTAAAAATGAGGCCGGAAATTAGTCCACTCACACCAGCAGAGCAGTAGTTCCCGACATAAACCAGCGTAGCTCGCAGTGCCATTTCCTTCCGCGTGTAAAATGACGCGATTATTGTCAGCGCAGCAGCGAGATATCCAGCCTCCCACATTCCAAGTAGAAAGCGCGTCGCGTAGAAGCCGGATTTGTTGTGCACGGCTGCTTGGGCTGTCGCGATTGTTCCCCATGCGAATATTTGTATAATGAGCCAAAGCGCAGGTCCGATTCTAGATAAAACCATGTTGAAGGGAATTTCGAAGATGACGACGGCGGCTAGCATGAGTTGGTTGCCGTAGTTGACGATGTCTTTGGTTATACCGAGATCGTCGGTGAAGCTCGTTGTCATGGCGTAGCCGACATTTCCTCTGTCGAGCTGTAAGGCGAAGAGACCGAGCATGAGAATCGGTAAGACTGTGAAGTCAATTCTGGTGTAGTCTGTTAGTAGGTTACAGATATTATGTGGGTGATGAGCTACTGACTTTCTTCTGAGCTTCCTTTCAGCCTTGTCAGTCCAGTCGCAAACAGGGACATAACTTTCAGACTCTTGTATTGCTGTCTTCCCAGCGGGGTTGTTGACCTCGGGATTGTTGACCCTCAGGTCAGATTGGGAAGACATTGTAGCCATCCTAAAAGACTGCAGACAATGAAGACCGGGAGGACTTGGCTTTTAAAGGAAATCTTTGAGGGAAAATTGGAGTATACTACCCCGCTTTCACAACATGATCGACATCTTCAGGACTTGTCAGGTTGTCCAAAATACAGGTTACAGTCAAATTGTTAATGATTGAGTATGTGGCTTACTATAGCTTGTTATCTGATCACCCGCTTACGGGCTGCACTACGACTGTAAGTCGATCTATGTCGGGCATAGTGGATTTTCTCAGCCCAGTTATGGTGCTTTTCCTCCGCCCAAGACCCGTATTCTGCTGGTTTGGGACTGACTAAGCCGGACAGATCCTAGTCGATCAGTGGGACCGGTCAATCATTTTCTGACATCAATTTTCGGACATCGTGATTTTTTCTGGTAGGTGAGCACGTGGGGTAGTAATTATCTACGACTGAAGAAATTTCTTTACAGATATCTCTCAGCTTCTTATTGGATAGCCTTCAAATGGTCCATGTCACATTGAACTTGTCCAAAAGTTCGACAAGGCGTGGCTGGTGATGTGGTAATGTGGCTGCTCATGATTTGGTTCGAGAATGGCGATATGATAAGATAAGAGCCGATAAGATAAGGTCTTAGATAAGAGTATAGGAAGGACTCAAAGGCTATCTCAGCAGGACTTAAAAGTAACTCTCCTCTGAACGTAGAAGTGTCATTTTGACTGTAGGGGCACGCAGGTGTAAGAATACTGTCTGGGCTTATGTTGATTTGTTAGTTTGATGCGAGATTTGAAATGTTGGTCAGGGGAAATTACGAGGGGAAAACATGGTAGGCTTTTCGATGTATCGGGCGCAAGTTAACAAAGCACTAACTTAGTGAGACCAGAGGGTAGAGACAGACATTTCCTATAGTAACTTAAATAATAACTGTAGTCACTTAATTCCATATTCTTATGCTGTATGCAGCTACGCGTGTTGGTGAAATTTGTTTTCTTACCATTCACTATCGATGTTTACCCTGGACTCTGGTCCGCAAGAGGAACTCTAACTTCCGCGTCAGAGCGGTCAAGTTCCGCGTCAGGTGGATCACTCCCAACGCGCTCTTATTTCCGAAAGATCAGCTATGTTCCGCAGCTATTCTCCACTGTCACCGTTGCTAAGTCCTGGTGGAAACTGCGTTACTTAAAGTGAAGTTAGTACCGCAGAGTAAGATGTTACAATTACGACAGACTCCAACTGGGTTTATCCGACACATTTATTCATCGAGTTACACTACTCGTAGATGAGAATTGGACTATCGCAGCTTTCACGACGAGAAGCGGACTCGGTGACCATGATCTGACACACCCGCCAATTGGAGTTGTATGTCTCAGACCTGCTTCTCTAAGTGCCAGTTGGACCTGTGCGAGCGCCCATAAGCTCAACCTGGAGAAGGTCTTAAGGCTACCTAGTGAACAGCAAGCGAAAGGCGAACAACGACTGTGAATCGAAATGGCAGAAGTAGGCCCATTCGTCTTGGTCCTATCCATTCAAGAAAGGTCTGAGAAGCAACGGCAGTGTCGGCAGAGTCCACAACCATAGGACAAGGTTCCATCGTAAGTTCATAGTTACGACGACATATTCCTATATTCAGAAAGTGGCTTTCTTACTGGACCCCCAAGCTACTTATACAGTCTCTCTCGACCCAGTGGTCTCGTACTAGCATGTCCAACAGCCTTATCTGCCCCCGCCTGCTCTTCTGAATCTTCCGCCGACGCCTTTTCCACTTGGGTACTCTGAAGTGCATGAACAGCAATGTACCCAATCTCCTTTCCAGGCTCCACATCAGTGAGCTGTAAACGAAGATTGCCAAAGACCCTCGCCCTCTCCGGACCACCGAGAGCAGAGTTGCACGGCGGTACAGGGACATATGGATTATCCCGTGTTAACGAGCTTGCGAATCCAAGGACCTCTGGTCCAACAATGACTGCTTCCAGCACAAGACCCAGAATGGCAAGGATCTGAAGAAATATCGTCGCTGTGAGGAGAATAGCGACCCAAAGCTGGCTCGCACGATATACCTCAAAGGTCCGTGTCATGGTTCCGACAGTTGCGTTCATGAAAGGCTCAAGATTAAACTCGTCTTCATATGCCGTGTTACTGCTGTTTAGAGCGCCAAACGAGACGTTGGTATGTCCAAGAGGATTCAAAGTCGCATCCCAGAAAGTGTTAAATGCGGTTGTAAGTCTCTGTGAAACACCGTAGAAGTCCCGCCGGCTCACGTCAGTCCAGTCTCTGTAATCCTGCCTCGCGTATGGATGAAGTTCACCCATGATATAATTCTCTGTCGCCAGTGGGCCTTCGAAGCCGCTATCACCTGACGCCTCCGGCCAGTATCCTAGCGCCTGTTGCAGCGCGCCAAACCTCTTGTGCATCAACCTTGGAGGACGATTTGCATGTTGTACGTCCTTGATTCGCCGTTGTTGATATGCATAGCAACTTGTTGAAGTTGGACGTGGACCACAGTGAATATCCGTTTCGAGCCAGATCGTTTGCATAGTGCAGTTTATAGCTGACCAGTAGGTTGGTGAACCATATTCCTCACCCCTGTTTTGCCACCTGATGAAATAAGTGAGCTCTAGAGGGGGTGGTTCGTCAAGTTCGTTCCACTCCTCCCATGGCACTGGAGCCTGAAGACGAACATCAGCCCCTTCACCTTTCCGGTCTGATGTGGTCTTGTTTTTCCAGTAATTTGTGTCAAGATCGAATCTCTCATCCGTTAACTTGCAGTCGAGATCGATATATGACGTCTGCACAGTGAAATTGTGCTCTGTCGCTTCTTGCGACGATTCCAGCCCTCGCAGTTTAACGCCCAGTAGAGATGCATAATGGTAGTCACCACTTTCGAGTGCCTCTCGATCGACCATGTATGTCTTACCCACCTTCTTCATTTTACCCGTGACCTGAGGGATCTTCGGCAACTCCCACATATCCCTCGGGGAACGCTTTTGCTCAAGTGATGAAAGAAGATTTGAAGAGTAAAGTGCTGCCACACTACCTTTAGTCGCCACGAGAGATCGATGGGCCAGGTAGCTGGACACCTGATACGCCGGATGTAAGTAATTGACAGTGCCATTTGCCACTTCCGTTGCATTTCCAAACCCTAGAATTCTTGATGAACTCTGTCCGCCCAAGGGAGACAAGGCCCATGTCGTGAGGATGATGACACTGAGGACAATGTGCGTGTGGACGAAAAAGACGCGTTCTAACGCTGTAGCAAAGCTCTGGCTTCCAAAGACTTGCTCAAGGACTGCAAGTCGGACGCCGCCTGACTGTTCAAGGCAATAACGGGCGAGGTTCTTGTAAAAGCGGCCTACTAAAGCAGCAAACAAGATCGGATACAAAGAAGGACTGAGCTTGGTCAGTTCCAACACGTGTTGACCGAAGCTTGATTTCAGCTGGCCATCCGAGTTCACCACGACTATTGCGAGAGCTATGTATCTATTTAGCGAATTGCTCCTGCGGAGGAAGGAAATCTGAGGACAGGGTCTTACCGATGAAACACATGGGGACCAACGTTAGAACGACATTCCAAGTCCAAACAATAAAAGTAGTAAAATCCGCTTGTTTAAGCTTTCTTGGCTCGCTTCGGGATTGCATGTTTAGCGTGATGGCTTCGTCTCGGCTCGGAGTAGGAGAAGGTCTCATGTTCTCGACGTTCCCATCAGATCCTTGATTGCGGATCTGGGAATAGGTCTGCGCGCTTGCAGCTTTGGCTGGTCGTTTCTTCCTTTTGCAAACTTAGCATCAAAGTTGAGGAATGGGTGAGTTCATGCAACTACCAGTAAATTACAAACAGGCCAATGCAGATCAAGATGGCGATTAGAATAGCGCTACACATTCCTGCCATCGCGTAAGGTGTCATCAGGGATCCATTTCGACTGGACTTTGCATCATATGTTACATTTCGGAATGATGATGGAAGCAAAGTCGAAGGCGGCTGCAAAGGTGTCTTTGAAGGAGTTGGTACCCCTAAGCTCATGCTCGGAGGATAGAAAAGATCGCGTCGCCTCGTTTCGTCAGGAGATAATAAAGCAGTGCCAAGTTCCGAGGCGGGACAGCCGTCACCACAAGCTTGTTTACCACAGCATCCCACAAACGGCGGCCTTGTTCCCCAGCAAACATAATAGTCGTTACTAGAAGAAGACGATAAACAAGTTTGGAGGGGCATCTCGTAACCGTTGTCGGGATCAAGGGATAGAGGTTTCACGCCGCTTTGGCATATGCCAGTACCATCCGCGCAAGGATCGTCATCACAACAACCGAAGAACTCGATCCAGGCGTTCTCGCAAATATAAAAATCGCCTCCCTTTGGACATTTGAAGCCCCAGTAATCAATTGCTGCTGTGAGGTTGCGCGACATGCTGTATATTGCAAATGGAAGAGAATAAATGGATGAAAGCAAGCCGCGAGAGGGTGGGGCAGCACTTTATGTACCCCTTCCAAAGATATATGCATAGAAAGTGGGAAGTGACATCAAGCTTTGGGGGCTGATCCGAAGGATCAAGGTGCAGCGGCGATTTTCTCGTGTTGGCTGCATATTTGTTGTGCAAAGAGGTACATTGGACGGTGATTGGATATTACAAGGGTCTTCGCCAAGCATGTGTCTGCCTCAGCGCGCCAAGATACTACAATAAGAAAGGATTGGCAATATTTTATTCTTGAATACCTGCACTTGCCCTGGTGCATATAGCGATACTTTGCAGTGAATTCATATGAAGACAGCTCCACTCGTGGACTGCGCATGTCATGCTGCTTTCTATACAAGATCATCAAGAGGAATTTTCCTACATCGAAGCAGTTGGATTTCACAACTGGAGAGGGGTTCCTTGTCTTGGCTGTCTCTGTCAAGCGTATGAAGACGAAAATTCCCTTTGCGCTGGCTGTCTAGAGGGAGAATGAGCTTTTAAAATCTGCCCGCCAAAAGCCTAAGAGACGAAGTATTTTGGTGACTTTATGCTCGCTTAGACTAGCATTTAGGATACTTTATTGTTTAGCACACCGAGCCTTAGAGGACAATTCTCGGTTACCGCGGGCCATCTTGAATCTCCCGTAGGAACGGTGAACAGCTAGCAAAGGAAATGAGTTGAATGGCTCGCTCCAAAGCAACACGCGTGGGATGATTGAAAACCTCATGCTGGAGGAATGTGAATGGAGAGACTTTCACCTAAGATTGTGACTTGGCACGACCGCGGACGGCGCCGAGTGCTGCCTTGACTTGAGGTTGCACCAGTCCACCGGTTCGCTTTTGTCGGAGCTTGTCATCTTGGAAGAAAGGAAGGTCGATGATCCATTCAGGATTGAATTGTGCGACAGTGTGGAGTTGCGCTTCGTCATGGTGATGGATTTTGTTAAAGACGACCCAAGAGTGCTGCATTAAAGGGACGTCGCTGTAGGCATCGATTAGAACATCATACTTGTTGTGCACATTACCAATCGAAATATGGTGTAGTATCTTGATGGTCTTTTTTTAATTCACATCCCGCTCGCATGTCAAATGAGGACACTGATGTAACTTGCAGTCAAACCCCAACACAGGCACCTAGTCACGCCTTGCCATTGAGTATAATTTGCAGATCGTGCCGCCGACACGCAGCAGACTGCTTTGCTCTCGCATTTTGGGCTATACCCAATTCGACCTAGCCCAAGACGATTAGGTAAGCCTGGTGCCTAATCTGACCATTGCCCTCCAAGAGATCAGTATGACTCCGAGGAGCTTAGTGCATTCAGCCTTATTACAATTCATATCGGGCTCTTTATAAGGAAACACGTCAAACAAACAAAACATCAGGCCTATAAAGCTTACTTTAGTTACTGGAGTGTTTTACTCCCAATACAAAAAGCAACGCAACACGCTGATTAACGCTGTTACTCAGTCCCTCCGCCCGCAATGATGGATGACATTGAGACCAGTAAGTCCCAGTGATGAGAGTCTGGCGAGCACCTCTATGGAAAATCCAAAAGAGCAAATGGTTGACTATATTCCACTCACACAGCTCAGATGGAGTCCAACGTCGATGAGATCACTGAAAGTTTCGATGCCATGGCCCTTGAGAGTAATCTTCTCCGCGGAGTTTATGCGTATGGCTTCGAGAATCCTTCTGCTATCCAACGGCGTGCTATCAAGCCTATGGTTGAAGGTAATAGCAACTTTCTGAATTCCCATGAATTACGATAAATAGAGTACTTACTAACTGTATCTCCATGCAGGTCACCATGTTATTACACAAGCGCAGTCTAAAACTGGAAAGACCGTCGCTTTATGTATCTCTATTTTACAGAGGATCGACCCCAGCGTGAAGGTCTGTCGAGCTCTGGTCCTCGCACCATCGCGTGACCTGGCGCAGGAAATTCATAAGGTCATAGATGCCATCGGTGACTTTATGGACATACAAACCCACGTCTGCAAAAACCCGAGAGAAGATATCGAAGTGCTCAAGGATGGCCCGCAGATCGTCATCGGCACCCCCGGCCGTGTACAGAACATGATCCAGCGCGGCGTCCTTTGTATCGATAATGTAAAGATGTTTGTGCTCGACGACGCTGACGAAATGGTGGCTCGGGGGTTCGAAGAGCAGATTGAAGATATATCCTCGCTATTACCACAGTCTGCCCAGGTCATTCTTGTCTCCACTACCATGTCAGAGGATGTCCTTGCAATTCAGGCCAATTTCAGGCGCGACTTTGTCCGTATTACCGGCAAGGCCGAGCCTATCATTGAGGGGGTCAAGCAATTCTATCTCGCTGCTGAGAATGAAGATTCTAAGCTAGATATTCTTTCTCAGATATATGAGACCATGAGATCCTTCCAAACCATTATCTTCTGCAGTACTCGCAAAAGGCTTGAGTGGCTTACTGACAAACTTACTGCTCGCGGCCTTACTGTCTCCTCCATGCATGGCGATATGGATGCAGTCCGTCGCTGCAAAATCATGGAGGATTTCAGAAGTGGTTCTTCTCGTATTCTTATGGCTACCGATCTCCTCGCACGTGGCATCGATGTGCAACAGGTATTACTCATTGTCAACTTCGACCTTCCATCACAGCCCGACAAATATATGTACCGAGTTGGTTGGGGCGGTCGACCTAACAGGCAGGGCGTGGCCATTAACTTGGCTACCACTGATGATTTGTCCATGATGCGTGAAATCGAGCAGCACTACGGTACTCATATCGAGAAAATGGCAGAAGACGAGAGTCTGGAGACTCTTCTTTCAAAGTTGAGCTAGAGTAGACCAGAGTATATCGATAGTGCCATAGGCTATATAAGTGTTGTAAAAGTGAAGCAGCCTAGACATATAATACAAAGAACATAATGCGCATGGAGTTCTGGTTCGTCAGACCTACCGGCGCCGACATAGGAATTGGACGCTGCACCTTTCGCCTTGAGGTGCCCATCCCGCTTTTGCAGTTGGCTAATGACAGAAGCGGTACAATCGTGACGGTTGACTTTTTAGTGGTCATCAAGCTATTCCTTCGGCCACTCTTGGGTTTGGAATGTCTCATTGTCAATTTTAGGGGCAGTGTCAGGTGCATATTCACCTTAAGTACAGGTCTTTTTGGGCGGAACCACAGTACTTTTTAGAAGTATGCCCTCAGGGTTACGGCACTAAAACGAGATATCCCAACTCTTGCTCGAAACTTGCATAAACTACCAAACTGTTTCGTCCACTAGGGTCTCGCCAGTGTTTAAGAACACTCTGATTCCTCCGCCATTACCCATTCCTCATTCCCGTTGGGCAACTCCTCAGCGTCCAAGTCCCACACCACCCTCCTATCGAGATTACCACTTCCAGTATATCCCGATTCGGAAGCGGCAATGCAGATTTCCCACTGGATGTCGAACATCTGTTTGCACTTGTCGACGTCTGCAGTGTAGCGGGTGATCGTACAAATATCTCCAGACTGGATAGGTTGCCCCGATTTGAAGTCTCGGGCACTAACATTGGTCTCGTCCAGGAAGGGGTAAAGCTCCTCGCCATCGTTGATCGCCACTTCGGACTCAAGGCTCTCGTTCTCCTCCTCTAAACTTGCCACTGGCATCGGAATACAGTTGTATGGGTACAGCCAGTGGAACTGGAGCGTGATACGCGATTTGGAAGGGTCATCCGGCAGAGCAACTGCATTCAACCAATTAAAAGCCCACAGCCCTCGTCTCCAAAGCTGGGACAAGTCTCGTCCAACGCAAATGGCATTCCATATCTTTTCGATGGAGCCCTTATCCTCGTGCAAGATCTTGAGGTGTTCGAGAGGTTCCTCACCGGCCGGGTTGTTGATTACCACTGATAAGGCGGTTGTCAGGGACATTGTGTATTCCAAGTGTTTATCGGTGTGGTTCCAACAAAGTGGCACGATGTAACTAACCAATGACAGAGGAGCACCGGTGATGACACATTTATAGTTGTCGAGTCGCGAGCAAAGGTTGATCGTGTCTTGGTTTGACAGTGGGATATCGGAATCCCCCCATGACCCTTTGGCGCGTCTGATCTCATCCGAGGTCCAATCTTACACTTCTGTTGTAGGTGCCTTCTCTGTAGTATTTGACTCATGCGGAGAAGGTTCAATGCCGGCTGAGTCACCATACTCCTCAGGTTGAAAAACTAGGACATGTTAGAAGAGTGAAAACAACAAGGAAACAGAACATCTACTTACAGTGCCTTGTAAGTGCCCCCCAGCTGTCAAGTATCGGCTGACCCTGGCACGGAAGGAACCTCTGTTTTCCACAAGCTATAGAGAATTCCTCTAGCTTGCTGCAATCCACACGCAGGACATAGGCCAGCTGGATTTCGCTGACCATCCAGTCCTTGTTGCCTCGTATCTTTCTTTGTTTCTCGATGATGCCCCGAATATATTTGCTTCTCGGGTCATACTCTTCCCTGTCAAGCGGCGACTCCGGTGGCTGACTCTGTCGCCTGTGTTGGATAAACCTTATCAGCGCGTCATAGGCTTCGCTGTTCGTTTGAAGGCAACTGGCGATAGCTTCATGGAGCTTGGGCTCCTGTGCCCTCGCTGCTGCGTCTTAAGCGTCCATTTTCACTGTCGTGTCTGGATGCGATTATGACAGTGGCACGATGCGGATGTGTCCGAGAGGAGTGAAATTACCCCGGGGAAGAGGACGCCTACTTATACCATTGCGGAAAGTTCTAAATGAAGGAAAGGGGGTATTCTATGCCTTGTATAAACCTTATGATAAGACAGGATCAAGAAGGTTTCAGGCAAGCATTGTAGTCGCGATACTTTAAATGGGTAAAGATTTTTAGGCAAACTTTAACTCTCATCGCCCTCATCGTGTCTTCAGCCTGTACCCATGATTTCGAGGACCATCGAGACAACGATAAAAAGCTTATCTTAACCATCACAAGACCACATATGATGAGTGTTCGTAAAGTTTAGGACATTGAGAACTGAATTCGCGCAAATAATAGTCTAAGAAGCCATAACGTACCTAAATCTTTTCATCTCTTGCGAATTCTATAAACCTGGGATTTCTTTTGATTAAGCAGTTAAACATACAAATCTATTCAACACATGGTCATAGCAAGACCACTTTACACTTTACAGCAATAGATTCTATTCCGCGTAATACTACTACCGTAGCACAGGCCAGGAAGCTCGAACATAATACAAACAACCCTCTTAAGACTACACTACAGCTTTTTCTGCGGTACTTCGAACCGCTCAAAGAGCGCTGTACGTTGCCTGTTTTTGCCGAGAAGCAGGGATTTCTGAAAGCGTTGTGGATAATTAGATATATGACCAGCTTGTCTAAAAGGGTAGCTATTTTGTCTTTTTACAATTCATTTGCATCCTGACAAGGTTATTGTAATCGTTAATTACAACAAGACTCGTTCTTCTTCCAGGTGGGGGTTACTATCACGTGAATATGTTGGATATGGTGAGACATTAGGCTGTATGTCGTCATTTCAGCCATCGTGTCCAAAAGACGGCTTCTGTACTATAATCTAATAAAATCCCGCTATTTTCTTTTTCTTTTTTACTTGCTTCAATTGTCAGTCAAGACGATAGATCTTAAGTCATGCTCTCCACCGCCCTCAGAAGATCCGCGCCTCGTGGTTCGGATATAATCCGAGCCAGTCTTTATTTTCCCTCCTCCCGTTCCATCTCGCGTCTACGAGTCCCAGACACCGCCGCTCTTCCCAAGTCGACTCAACAAATCATCCAAGCCCATCACGGTGATAACTGGACGAGAGCCTTGGCGCTAAATCCCGATACCCTTCGCCGCTTCGTTGCCCACTACGAGGATATATTCTCGGCCCAAACAACCAAGCTCGATGCTATTGACCGTGAGATCGTTGCCGTTGTATTCAGTCATACCAACGGCTGCGGCTATTGCCAAACGCATCACACACACGGACTCACGGCCGCCCTGGGTAAAGATAATGCAGCAAAACTCAGAGCCAAGAAGATCGCACTTGATTGGCACCTTGTGGGCGATCTGAGCGAGAAGCACAAGATCTTGGCAGCATTTTCAGAGCTTCTGGCGTCTAATCCGAAAGGAGTTGGAAAGCAGCAGTTCAAGGAGTTGAAGGAGGTGGGCTATGAGGAAGAGCAAATTGTGGAGATCATAGAGGTTGTTGGCTGGTTCTCGCATTCCAATCGTTTGATGATTGCGTTGGGGGTCGAGATTGATGATAAAAATCTTGAGTAATGAAGAGAGGCTGAATACTGGCCTAGCGGCCTTGAACGCTTGGACAACTGCTGTTGAATCGTTATTATATCGCAATCTATTTTTTTGAATGCTGGTCTAAATCATGGTGTCCGCCACATGGGTATTTAGTGGAAAGCCGTCTTTGAAAGAAGACCCGGAGGATTCCGGGTACCAGTTGACCCTTTTCTCGTTACCTGACCTATCTACACTATCGTGATCGATAGTTGACAATGAAATCATTGGTTGTCGACGGACCCTTTTGGTGTCCCCCTTGTGACTTCCAACCAGGATACCCTATACCACCTCTTGCACTTTGATCCTCTTGAACCAATCGCCTCTAGTAGACTATAATCTCCGGTAAAATGGCTGTCTGTTGACAAAACACGTACTAATCCATTTTATGCCAACAGCCTTTCCGTTCTAGGCAAAGGTCCGGCAGTTAGGTCGGATCAGATAACGGTTAGTGTAGTCAAGCGAAATTGGAAGGGCAGCAGCCCCAGCGACTAAGACACCGTTTCTACAACATATAATTGGTTAACTTGAGTTATCAGATGTGCGCTAAGAGATCATCGTTGATCTACCATTGACATTATTAACCTCCTATTGCCTTCTACAGTCAGTTCACTGCAAAAGGCTCATGCTTTCCAGAAGAATCACAGTTTGACATTATTCCGATGTTCGGGTTATCTTAAAACAACTCGTCAAAACGCGTTTTATGAAACGACGTCTGCGAGAAACCTTCCGGCGTGGGGATTGTGTGGGTCAAAACTAACCAGCCGTGTGAGAATACTGACAGAGTACTACGTGGGAAATTGAGCCTCAACCACTGTGTGATCTTCCGCGGGTCATTTCCGGTTTGATCTTAATAATAGTCTCAAATTAGCAAGACAGAGTAACAAGCGTCCGGTGAGGGGTCCGGTGTACGCGTGGCCAGAGGAAAAAAAAGATGATTGGTAGCTCTTCACCAATTTAAATAGGGGACTACTTAAAAGCAATGTTTCCCATCCTGGACATATCAGACTGTCGATCGCGAGAAGCAGGTAAAGCACCATCGAAATGCTGCTCCCCAATCCCTTCACCGTGATCCTTTCCGTGCTTGCTTCTTTTTCAGCAGCACATTTAGGGCCCTACAGGAAATTTACTATACCAGCTGTCGGCGATGTTGATCTTACTGTTTCCGAGCACGCCGCTACCAAGTCATCTCTCGAATATGTTACCAACTCGGGAATCTGCGAAAACACACCTGGAGTGAACCAGTACTCGGGCTATCTCAATTATGGTGAGCATGCCAAAACCCGTTGCCACGAATTGATATTGAAAGTCTCAAGGTCAGAACACGAGCATGTGGTTTTGGTTCTTCGAGGCCCGCAATAAGCCCAGAGAAGCTCCTCTAGCTCTCTACCTGAATGGTGGTCCCGGGTGCTCTTCCGAGATTGGCATTTTTCAGGAAAACGGGCCTTGCCATTTTGTTGGCAATGATGTAGAGCCGAAGCTAAACCCTTATTCGTGGAATGAGTATGCCAACATGATATATATCGATCAGCCATTTGGTACCGGTTTCAGCGAGGGCATCGAGGGTATAAATACGACTGTCGCTGCGGCGCCTTATGTCTGGACCTTTATGCAGGCCTTCTTGGACAACTTTCCGGAATATACCTCTCGCGACTTTGGAATCTTTACTGAGTCTTACGGAGGACACTACGGTCCAGAATTTGCGGATTATTTCCTTGGACAAAACGACAAAATCGGAGAGGGGCTTATATCTGGTCACCAGATCAACTTGATCGCCTTAGGTATCAACAATCCTTGGATCGATCCTACTGCTCAGTTCAAGGCTTACGCCACATACGCCTATGAGAACCATTACAAGCAGCTCATCAATGAGAGCCTTTACGACCACTTCATCAGCTTATATGAGGAGAGGTGCGTCCCTCTACTGAACAAATGCACAGAAACAACAGGACAAATGGAAGCTTGTGCCGATGCTAGTCTTACTTGCAATACGATCATGTATGACGAATTGATCGAAGCGAGTGGGGTGGACTTTGGTGTGAACGATCTTCGAATCGGTAGCGAGGATGTTGATCCTAGTGAGACATACGTGGATTACCTCAATCGACCGGAAGTTCGGAAGAAGATTGGTGCTCGTAAAGAGTTTGAAGAATGCAATTTGAAAACCTTTTACAAGTTTGGTGATACGGGAGATGGTAATCCTCAGCCATCTGTCAATAGGGATGTATGCTGACACGCTATATAGATGCGCGCTCGTTCTCAAATGCACTGGCAGATGTTCTAAATCGCAATATTACTACACTCATCTGGGTGGGTGATGCTGGTAAGACTTTACTTTTCTTTTTTTCGGTTTGACTATCTGACTAGTGGGAGCAGACTGGTCTTGCAGCTGGCCCGGCGTTCTTGAAGCCGTGAGCGCTCTCAATTGGCATGGACATGAGCAATTTGCCTCTGCGGAGTCGAAGAACTTTACGGTTGACGGCAAACTTCATGGGACCTTCAAGTCGACTGATAACTTCAGCTGGCTCAAAGTAAACAATGCTGGGCATTATGTTTCTTATTACCGTAAGTGGGATCATGCTAGTTACTAATTGCGATACTAAGGGGTGTACAGAACCTAAAATCGCGCTTCAGGTGTTTACGCAGACGATGCAGAGAATGGGTATATCTTCAACTTAAGATATCATGTTCAGCGATCTCTTCATGTCGCCCATATAAATAAAGACAAGAGCACGAGATGTCACTGGAGCTAGACGTAGAGAAAGAAGCTCTTAAATATCGTTAGTTAATGGGGGTGCAGGGTACTAAACTACCGTTTCAGTACTCATTATATAGAGGCAATAACTTATATTAACGGCAGCAAGATAACCTTTTGAGGTCATATGCCTAGTAGAGTAATATTACAAGGACTGGTAACTTTAAGCCAAGCAGATAGTCTCAGATTCTACTGAAAAGACAATATACAACATGTATAGACTGAGGGGTCACTAGTGAATGATGCTACACTTGTCTTATTTCCACCCTAACTCTTTACGGGAGTCCCGAGTGCCTATCGTCCTACTATCATCATCTCTTCTTGAGCCGCCTGATCACCGAAGATCTGATCCATCTGCTCCAATGTCTTTCCTTTAGTCTCAGGAACTAGGAAGAAGGCCCAGACAGCAGCCAAGAAACACCAAGATCCAAAGAAGATGTAGACTCCAAACCCAATGCTCTCGATCATAGGTGGTGTGGCAACACCTACGACAAAGTTGAAGAGCCAAACTGTCGCTGTTGCAAGAGCTACGCCCTTGGACCTAGAAGAGCTAGGGAATACCTCTGCGGGAAGTGCCCAACCAAGAGGAGCGTAAGAAACTCCGTAGATGAGGATGAAGCAGAATGCCATGGCCACAGCAGCCCAGCCTGCAGTGGGGTTGGAACTCCACTCGTCATTATACACGCCGACAAGGACAGCCATGATACCCCAAGCAGTGCCTCCTCCAATACCACCAAAGATGGCCAATGGTCGTCGGCCTACCTTGTCGATGATGAAGAAACAGAGAGTCACTGCGACAAGCTGCAACATGTTGAAGACTCCAGACATAATCAACGACATTTCTGTCGACTGACCAAGTGATTGGAAGAGAGTCGGGGCATAATAGATGAATGCGTTAATGCCAGAGAGCTGCTGGAAGAAGGCGACTCCAACTGCGATAGAGGTACGATGCCACATGTTCTTCTTGAAGAGATCACCCCAGCAAAGGATCTCGAGTTTGATACCCGTCACTCCGGGATGACGTTTCTCCTGCATAACCTTTTGAACAGCTACCTCGTTACGGATGCCGGCGTGCTCTTGCTGGACACGATGATCAGTTCTGGGTAGTCGGCGGAGTCGTTCTAAGCTTTCGAGGCCATCGTCGGATCTATCAACGAGCGCGAGCCATCGTGGGGAGTATGGGAAGAAGTGGATGCCGATTCCGAGGATAGTGCTGCACACCATCTGAAGACCAAAGGGCAGACGGAAGGACAACTCGCCAGGCAGTTCACGTGTCGCGTAGGTGATCCAGAAGGACACAACTACGCCTATGACACATGACACTGACTCTAGCACAAGCAGCGTTCCTCGTAGGTTCGGGGGTGCGATCTCGGATATGTAGATTGGGGCTCCCTAGGATACGAGTTAGATATTGTATGTCTAAAGAGAAGATGCTTCATACCATTGCAAGCGTTCCGACACCAATGCCTCCAATTGTTCTGCCAGCGACAAGAAGACCATAAGAGTTGGCAGCTGTCTGCATAATAGCACCGATGTTAAAGATAACAACGACAATAGAAAGAGCCTTCTTTCTCGAGATTTTATCAGCGAGAGTTGGCATGAATAGACACCCGATAAAAGCGCCTAGCTCGAGCATACCAGTCATAAAGCCCTTTCCGAAGGGGGTTTCGGCTTGAGGGAACGTTTTATGGAACTGAGGCATGATGTTGACAATGGAGATAACGCCCTGGTCATATCCAAAGGAGAAACCTCCCATGGATGCCAAGAAAGCTACACCAAAGATGTAGGGAGACTCAATAACGCCGCGAATTCCACCTCGACCGTAAGAGATATCTTGGTCGAGAAGAACCACGGGAGAGTGTTCCCCAGAGGTAGCGTTCTCCACATTCTCAAACGAGATATCACTCTTGGGTGATTTCCCGGTTGGAGAATGTGTCTCAGCTTCCATGATGGCAAGCTTGAAGTTGATGGAGATCAAAGAGTAAGAATGGGCAAGACTTGTGAGGAAAGAGGATATGAGGATCTTGGGATAGAATGCATGAATGACTGGGGATATTGACACTGCAGGATGGTTTATATATATTTCATGTGGCCATGTCCAAGTTATCGTTACGAGTCAAAGCTTCGGCATGGTCTGCGAGTCAAATACAGGAGATTCAAAATCAAGTTGGTCCACTTCCCCGCAAACGAAACCTGGGGGAGATTCCGGGGCTAGATCCTTGTTTGCCTGTGTAATTAACGGTCTAGAAGAAGATTAAGTTTGAGAATGGACGTGCATGGTCCATATCAGGTATTTTATCCCGCGGGTTTTGATTTATGGCTGATACTCCACCCCGTTTCTCCAAGACGCTACACTGATCAACCAAGCAGATGCGGGGAACGACAACAATGGCGCTAGCCTAGACAGTCACCCCCATCTTTGAGACTAAACTCTTGCCTTGTCCGCGGGATAAATTCTTATTCCTAGCCAAAGGCTAAAGCATATGACGCGCCTCCCACATCCATCCGAACCATTACCGAAATAGGAAATTTATTCCTCCTGACGGGGGCCTGCAACAAGAAAGATTTGGCTCGCCCGAAAAACCGAATGGTAATGCCTTGCGGGGATTTTAACTGTTAATAGAAAGTGACCGGACAATTGGCGTTGGAAACAGACATAATGGATTTGTATCGGCGTCGGCATCGCCTCCACCTCTGAACGTTCTTGAAGTGGTATGCAAGATATAAAAAAGCGACTCCTCCTCGTCAACGGAATCATCATCATCAATGCAAAAACATTCGAAAGCATGATCGCACTTATTTTACTCAGTGCTGCCATTACGGCCTTGTTCATTCGACTTTTTATCTACCCCATCATCTTGTACTTTATCGATCCCAATGGCTTGAGAAAGTTTGAGAACTTCTCATGGCTGTCTCCCCTCACGGACCTGCGCCACTGCTATCTCAGCCACACAGGCAAGCGGTCCGAGACCCTTGCTGCTGAACATGAGCGTCGCAGCCAAGCCATTCTAAGAATCGGACCCAACGCGTTATCCTTCAATCATCCACAAGCTATCAGAGACATCTACGGTCATCAGACAAAGTGCACCAAAGATCACAAAGAGTCCGTTCTTGCTGGAACGCATCGCAACCTTTTTGATGTCGTTGACAAAGGTGAACACAGCAGGAAGCGAAGACTTCTTTCTGCTGCTTTTGCTACAAGGAACCTGGAGAAATGGGAGTTCAAAGTTCGCTACACTACTCAGCGTCTTTTGGATGCTTTCGACCCTCGTTGTACTGCACCTCTCAAGCCAAACACCGACCCAACCCCAGAAGACCTTACACTTGACTTCAACAACTGGATCAATCTATGGACCATCGAAGCCATCAACTTCATCGCTCTTTCATCCAAGATGACCCTGCTCGATACCGGCACTGATGAAGTCGTGGCCGAGAAGCCTGACGGTACACTTTATCATGCTAGATACCGCCAATCTCAGAACCACTCAGCCATGGTCAAGTCCGTCTTTGTCTGGGAATACCAGCTTTACCCATGGCTACGTCGCATCACCAAGGTAGTTCCTAACAAGTGGAAGAGCTACTGGGTCACTAGCGCTCCATGGGGCGACGTTTGCAACCACCAAGCTAAAGAACGACTCAGACGACACGAGGCTGGTGAAAAGCTTGATGATTTCTTCTCGTGTCTTATGCATGATAAGAACGGTGTACCCAATGAGCTTGAATGGGGTGAGATTGTCGCTGAGACCTCCGCAATCATCGATGCTGGGGCTGAGACTACGGCTATTGCCCTCACGCACATTCTTCAACTATTGATCAGTCATCCTGAGCAACTCGAAAAGCTGCGACAGGAGATTGCTGGCATCATGGATGAAGATGATATCATAGCACCATTCGGCAAAGTGAAAGATCTTCCATATCTCAAGGCTTGTCTCGACGAGGGTCTTCGCCTCATCCCACCTGTTTCCTCTGGCCTTCCTCGACGCACCCCGTCAGAAGGTGCCAACATCATGGGTACTTGGATTCCGGGTAATACCTCAGTATCCATGACGATCTGGAACGCTCACCATGATGAGACTATTTACCCTGAGCCTTATGCGTTTAAACCGGAGCGTTGGCTTGATCCACTTGAGCGAAAGAGGATGGAGCCCTTCTTTATTCCGTTCTCTGCTGGTGCAAGAGGCTGTATTGGGAGGAATATTTCGTATCTGGAGCAGCAGATTGTGCTTAGTACTTTGGTTCACCGTTATGACTTCGCTATGCCCACCAAGGACTTTCAAGTGTCGCGGTTTGAGGCTTTCAATCTGATTATGGGACAATTGCCCATTAAGATCTGGCGTAGAAAGGAGGATAGATAAGAGAATAGAAATAATGCAATAAACAGGACTTTTGTTTTCGTATTGTCGTCGTAAGATCCTTCTCATTATACAGCCATCGTCTGGTGTCTTTGGGACACTTGCTACTGCCACTCATTCTAGGTCTATGAATATAGAACAGCCTTTCTATTACTATAAATTGGTTTCGTAGGGTTAATTTTTGCTTGTTGCTTATCCATCGACCTACCCCTCTGATGAACCTTTCATTTCTACACTGTAATATCTTGGTTGCTAATGTTGCCTGTGACCCAGGGTCAATCAGTTCAGTATGATTCACAATCTTGATCATCAGCGTTCAGTAAAGTGTATAGAAATGATAAATAGAAGCCACCCAACTCAGCTCCAGCTTGTTTTAATTACCCCATTCCCTCTTCAACGTTGCAATAAGTCCCTTCGTCTTCCACTTAATCGCCTCTTCCACTTTCTCAAGGTAAGATATAGCATGGGTTTGTTCACAGAGGTCTCGTATGCAATATCCACCTAGAAAGTTAGCAGCCATTCACACGTTTGGAGCAAAAGGCAACTGTACAGAGTGAAAGCATATGTGCAGGAAGGTAAAATGCATTTACAACATGTTTGTTGGACAATGCAAGGCCCATAAGCATACAGAGATAGAAGGAAATGTTCGTCTGGTAATTTGTTAGGTTTGTCCGATAGCGGGAGAATCTGGAAATACCTCGAGCTCTTGCTTGTCATGACTGTGGTTTTGCACGGCGTTACACTGACGTAAATACAAAACAGCCTTAGCTGCGTAGTAATACTGCATTGCGACAACTCAAATGTGTTAGCTGATCACAGAGATGAATGTGAAGAGATACTTACCAGGTACTGACGCGACAAAATAAAGAGTCGGAAACGGTCTGTTACTTTTGACGTCCGCCGAATTATAGAATACAGGCTTGAAGGATATAGGTTTGGCATCATACCACTGATCCACATCTGCCTCGACGACTTGAAAATCCTCTTGATTTCCGTCCGGACCGTCCATTGAAAGAAACAGCATCATGATCTTGGCGAAATTATAGACCGCCCTATTCGCATACGCTGAATCATCACACCTTCTGAACACAGTCGACCTCTCAAAGTTTTCTAGACATATCGGGATAGGTCTTCTGCGAACAACGTAGATATAGATAACTTGTCGGAGATGAACCCAACTTGCAGCCTCAGCTAACCCACCTTGCATTACAAACCTAGCGATAACTTCGTGGTTTAATAGGTTCTGGGTTCCACTGAGGTGATGGTAATAAGAATCCGTCTCGTTATCATTCTCCTCATACAATCGCGCGATCACAACAGCTGTAAGGAGCGTTGAGTCCCAAGTTTCAGCAGGTTGAGCAAACGCTTCAATGAGAAGCTTTATGCATTTGTTGTGGTAGAAGGTGCTTTCTACATCGTTGGGCGTATCATCGTAGAGGCTTGCGAGGGCTAGAAGGCCGTTCATTATCATCGGTTGGCGGATAGCGAGTCGGGGTACTTCGAGTTCGAAATGACGAGCATCGTCACATGCATCAGACTTGGATGTTAGCCGACGCAATGATTAAGGGCAGGGACTTACCAATGGTGCAAGTTTATAGATATAAGTCATGAAGAGAAATGCTTCCCGTTCAGTTAAATCAAGAGGACTCTGAGCATGAAGTTGAACAGGCAGAACTTGGACTGAGGGATTGTAAGGGGATCTATTCGAGTCAAAAACTGGAGGGCTGGTGATGGAGCCTAGGGGTGATTCCCAGTGATTGCCTTCCTGATTCAGAAGTACAACTTCTTGATGGGGAGGCGCAAATTCATTCATAGACATATCCATCGTTGTTTCAGATATAGGCTGAGTTGCCGGCTGCATGACATCTGCATCTGCGGTAGATGGCCCTTCAGACTCCTCCAACGCCATACCATCAATTCCCTGCGGTGTCGTGAAAGAGACTGCAGGCTTTAGTATGGATTCTCACAGAAAGTCAAGTACAAATGACTTACTCTTTGGGGGAACCTTTGCCCATTTCCTTTCCGGTTCCTTGTGAATTTTTGAATGAGTATGCTTGAACCGAATGTCATTCTCAAACAGACATTCCTGCCCTGACTCAAGGCAAGTGCCACATTGAGAGGCTCCGGGCTGAGTTACGCATTTTCTATGTCGCCGGCGACAGGCAGTACAGCATTTCACTCGTTTCATGAGATCAAGATGCAGCCAATTGTGATGTTGTAAGATGCAGGTGTCAATATTAGGCAGGTGACAGGTTAAAAAGCAGGTGTGGGGAAGTTGAGGTCATGAGCACTCAAGACGGGCTTCTGTAATGAGCTAGGCCATTTCCATTTGAAAGTATAGGGTAACTGTGCCTCAATGTGAAGGTGGCCCCGTAATTAACAGCCCAGATTATCAAACCAAAGGACAAACCGATAAATAAGCAACGGCTACCTTCTAAGGTAAAAGTAAGTAAATTAATAGAAGATAACTAGATAAATAAGGGAAATTTCCTACAGATAGACTACTTCTTTAATCC